>JAODXP020006495.1:35000-59629 GCA_027497455.2 Sardinella longiceps
CCCACACTCACACACACACACACACACACACACACACCTGATGTATTCCCGGCCGCGCCGTCGAGACTGTCAGCAGAGCCTAATGGAATCAACATGGATGACGGATTTGGGCGGGAGAAGTAAGTTATCAGGGTGGAGCTGGTGTAAGTGTGTGTGTGTGTGTGTGTGTGTGTGTGGGGTCCATCAGAGGTCCATGTGAGTCAGGATGGAGCTTGTCGCTGCTCTCGTCTTGTGACCCTCCTAAAGTTTGAGTGAAGGTTTATCATCCATCGCTTGCGCGCACACACACACACACACACACACACACACACACACACACACGTCGCCGACAAAATGACTTGCTGGGTTGAGTGACATAAAGAATTGGGTGAGCACGTTCATGAAGGTCAATAAGATGGATGCTACGTCTGTGTCCTCTCCTCCTCTCCTCTCCCCATTCTCTTCTCTTCTCTTCTCTCCTCTGCTTCCACCTCTCCTCTCCTCATCCTCTGCTTCCTCCTCTCCTCTCCTCTCCTCATCCTCTGCTTCCTCCTCTCCTCTCCTCATCCTCTGCTTCCTCCTCTCCTCTCCTCTCCTCATCCTCTGCTTCCTCCTCTCCTCTTCTCATCCTCTGCTTCCATCTCATCCACCTTTCCACTTCTCCACCTCCACACTACAGAGAGGTTCCTGATACAGAGAGGTTCCTCATACAGAGAGGTTCCTGATACAGAAAGGTTCCTCACACAGAGAGGTTCCTGCTACAGAAAGGTTCCTCACACAGAGAGGTTCCTGCTACAGAAAGGTTCCTCATACAGAAAGGTTCCTCACACAGAGAGGTTCCTGCTACAGAAAGGTTCCTCACACAGAAAGGTTCCTGATACAGAAAGGTTCCTGATACATGTCACCCTACAGAGAGTGATAACGGATGCTAACCAGCCTGGTCTTGCTGGCAGGCAGAATGTGGTAAATCCTCACAAACCTACACACACACACACACACACACACACACAGACACATTACACTTTGTCTTATGTTAAACCTAACATTAAAAACACTTCTCATCCTCTCCACCTCCTCTCTTCCACCCCCTTTCTCTATCTCCACCAGAGGTTCCTGCTACAGAAAGGTTCCTCATACAGAGAGGTTACTGGTACAGAAAGGTTCCTCATACAGAGAGGTTCCTGATACATGTTCCCCTTCAGATAGGTAGAGGAAATCCTGAACTCCAAGGTGCAGGAGTGAAAGTATGGAGTGAAAGGCAAACATGGCTTATTTTGTTCCACACACACACACACACACACACACACACACACACACACACACACACACACACACACAATGGTTTGGTTTTCTGTCAGCATGTCTGTGTTGTGTACAGACAGAAGGTGCTTGGGTGTGGTGAGACACATGCTGCCTTGAATGAGCAGTAAGGTTGTCATCCTGTGTGTGTGTGTGTGTGTGTGTGTGTGTGTGTGTGTGTGTGTGTGTGTGTGTGTGTGTGGACAGACAGAGTTGCTATGGAGTGGTGAGATACATGCTGGCTTGAATGTGCTGTAAGATTGTCATCTTGTGTGTGTGTGTGTGTGTGCGTGTGTGTGTGTGTGTGTGTGTGTGGACAGGCAGAGGTGCTACGGAGTGGCGAGACACATGCTGGTTTGAATGTCCAGTAAGGTTGTCATCCTGTGTGTATGCCTGTATATATGTGTGTATGTGTGTGTGTGTGTGTGTGTGTGTGTGTGTGTGTGTGTGTGTGGACAGAGAGAGGTGCTACAGAGTGGTGAGTGTGCAGTAAGGTTGTCACTGTAGTGGGTTATCCTGTGTGTGTGTGTGTGTGTGTGTGTGTGTGAGACTATATTTTGTAGTCAGTTTGGATGGTCTACGACACTAATGATTGTGAGATGAGGCAAAATGTTTTTGTAAAACAGCTCATTTCTCGAAGGCCTAATGGTGAATCAATAAATATTCAACAGGACAAATCTGTCAAATCTACTTCTACCACTGTGCGTGCATGTCTTAGAATGTAGTAGTGGGTTATCCTGTGTGTGTGTGTGTGTGTCTGTGCGTGCATGTCTTAGAATGAAATTATGGACTTTGTTAATATAGCACTCTGTATGTGTGAGGTTGTGATTTTGTAACTAGGCCTCATTTTGATATAGTTGATGCACAAGCGATGTGTCTTTCTCTCTCTCTCTCTCTTTCTCTCTGTGGGAGAGATAGATTGATCCTAACACCAATAAAATGCCCCCTTATTTTTGTTTTATTTCTTTTATGATGAAATTGATCTTTCTGTCACACCTACACTGGAATGCCTATACAATGTTTTATAAATAATTTTAAATGATGAATATGCTGTGAGATCAAACAAAAAGAAAATCGATATCTAAGGCAGAGATATAATGTGCTCAGACAAGAAGAAGAGGATCCGTCCCACCAGATCTAAAAATCACACAATCACACAATCAGACACGGTGAGAGTTGGGTTTGTTTAACATGACCATGAAAATGGCAGAGTGGGCGCTGGAAGATGATGCTGTAGATGGCACAGTGGGTGCAGGAAGATGATGTCAGAGTGGGCGCTGGAAGATGACAGCTGCTTTGAGAGACGCCAATAAAGGGGATAATGTTTTTACCATCAGACACAGAGAGCATATGAATAGACTTGCTCACACACACACACACACACACACACACACACACACACACACACAAGCCTGTATTCTCTCTCTCTCACATACACACACACTCACTCACACAGACACACACAAGCCTGTGTTCTCTCTATCTCACATACACACACACTCACTCACACAGACACACACAAGCTTGTGTTCTCTCTATCTCACATACACACACACGCACGCACGCACACACACACACACACACACACACACACGCATACACACACACACTGGTCTTGGCCTCCCAGTGACTTACCCCCCACTGGCCAAGCAATGCCTCCTGCAGTGTGGAAGCTATTTAAAAAGACACTCACACACTCTCACACACTCTTGCACCCCAGATCAGTTCTTATTGGGTGAGTGGATTTCTCAAATATACTGCACAGAGAATGACTGTCACAGAGGACAACCCAAACACTCACTCACACACTCAGTCACACACACACACACACACACACTCACAATCACAGAGACACACAGACACACACACCAAACATTTAAACCACTCAGCCTCCATCGATGTGTATTGGGATAGAGTGAAGGCAGGTAGTGAGTTCACCTATTGTGGTGGCTTAAACAGAACACACACACACACACACACACACACACACACACACACACACACACACAGAGAGAGACCGACAGGACAGCTTAGACAGGAGACAGAGATATAAATCATATTTTGGACTTGGATCATAATCAAGAGGCTTTTTGTGTATATTTGTGTGTGTGTGTGTGTGTGTGTGTGTGTGTGGGTTGAACATGACATGGAGGGGTTTCTGAGGCACCTTTACAATTTAAGCTGACAGCAGGCACACACACACACACACACAGACCGATCAAAGATGCTCTAAATCTATGCAACTAAGTAGTACACTTGTATAACCTAATGCAAATAGAAAACACACACACACACACACACACACACACACACACACACACACACAAGAAAGAGAGTGAAAATCTCAGGGAGTGAGACAGGTGAACAATGATGTTCTTCTTGCTTCTTGGAATCTTAGAATTGTCTAGCCTCAACTTGGTTACGTGGAAACTGGGCTTGTGGAATTTTGTGCGTGTGTGTTCTTCTTTGCATGTGACTGTATGTGTATTTCAGTGTGTGTTTGTACTGTGTGTGTGATTCTATGCATGTGTGTTTCAGTGTGTATTTCTACTGTGTGTGTGTGTGTGTGTGTGTGTGTGTGTGTGTGGGAGGAAGGGGAAGACAAAAGGAGCCAAAGTGTAGCTGATGAAAACAAAGAATGTGTGTGTGTGTGTGTATCAGAATCGCACCATCTACAAGCCAATCTCTAACTCTTCTCGTGTGTGTGTGTGTGTGTGTGTGTCAGAATCATGCCAGTTATGAGCCAATGTCTAAACCTTCTTGTGTGTGTGTGTGTGTGTGTGTGTGTGTGTGTGTGTATCAGAACCATATCACCTACAAGCCAATGTCTCAACCTTCTCTTGATTTTTCTCTGTCGAAGTCAAATTTTCAGCCTTTATCCACATGCTGCCCAAAAGAGGAAATAACGAATAATAAACCCATTTTCAGCCAGATTGAGTATTAAGAGTATTCATTCATTCTCTCTCTTTCTCCCTTCCTCTTCTCTCTCTCTCTCTCTCTCCCATGTCTTTCTGCCATGTTTAAGTGTTAGCCAGCTCTGGAAAGATCTATTTGCATTAGTGTGTGTGTGTGTGTGTGTGTGTGTGTGTGTACGCACACACACACGGCCCCTTTGACTTGAGAGAGATTGGAACTGAATGCAGACGGAACAGAACTAACTAGGTCAAGGATTCCGGCAGCAGCATCGTCATGAGTGAGCAGTGTGGGGCTGCGTAGAGGAAACAGATGCAGTTCCTCTCAGTGCCTGTAGGGGTCAGTGTTGCTCCACTGTGGCTCACACACACACACACACACACACACACACACACACACACAGGGACCAAAAGGGCTGCATTGCCTCGGCTCTCCTCTCCTCTCCTCTCGGCTGGCTGAATGGCAGGAATAACATCTGCTGTGGATTAGGCCCGCCTGGCAGCGCTCTAACGTGTGTGAGTGTGTGTGTGTGTGTGTGTGAGCGAGCGCTAGGAAACAATGCTCATGTTCTCCATGTTTAATCAGCACGCTGCTCTGCTCTGTCTGTCCTTCCTCTGGCCTTTCATAGCTCACACATATGGAGTCACACACACACACACACACAAATGGAGTCACACACACACACATGCAGTACACACACACACACACACACAGAGTCAGAGCTGCAGTCAGTCAGTCGGCCAATAGGAGACAAGAATGAGGTTAGAATTAGATTTTTACTTTCACACATTTAGGGCCACTCTTTCTTTCTATTCCGTTTTTTTTTCTCTCCCTCCATCTCTCTTTTCTCCTCTCCACTCTTTTTGTGTTCTCTCTCTCTCTCTCTGTGAATAGCTACCACTCTTTCCTTACATTCCCTCTCTCTCTCACACACTCTGTTTCGCTCTCTCTCTCTCTATCTCTCCCTCTCACTGTCTCATTCTCTCTCCCACACCCCCCCTCCTTCACACACAAACACGCTCTCTCTCTCTCTCTCTCTCTCACACACACACACACACAAACACACACACACACACACACACACACACACACTCCTGTCTCTCTGCGGACCTCATCTTGCTGTGTAGCCTCTCAGGTGGGGTGACAGTTGAGCAGGTAGGCTGTTCTGTGTGTGTGTGTGTGTGTGTGTGTGTGTGTGTGTGTGCTCTGTTGCTTTCCCGGACACCCGTCCAGTAGAGACAGCACAGAACAGAGAGATTGTGTGTGTGTGTGTGTGTGTGTGTGTCTTAGGCTGTGGTAGGCTGTCTCCCTGACACCTGACCAGCACAGACAGCAGAGAGATTGTGTGTGTGTGTGTGTGTGTGTGTGTGTGTGTATGGGGTGGGGGGGTAGGTAGCTATTTTTATTCATGAACCCCATGCAACAGTGCTGTGTAATACATGGCAGCTGGAGTGTGTGTGTGTGTGTCTGCAGGGGATGAGAACATGGCTAGTGTGAATGTGTGTGTGCGTGTGTTGTGTAAAATATTGGAATGAGAACATGGCTAGTGGATGTGTGTGTGTGTGTGTGTAAAGCATGAGAATGAGAACATGTCAGGAGGGTGTGTGTGCGTGTTGTGAGTGTGTGTGTGTGTGTGTGTGTAAAGCATGGGAATGAGAACATGTCAGGAGGGTGTGTGTGCGTGTTGTGAGTGTGTGTGTGTGTGTTTGTGTGTGTGTAAAGCATGGAAATGAGAACATGTCAGGAGGGTGTGTGTGCGTGTTGTGAGTGTGTGTGTGTGTGTGTGTGTAAAGCATGGGAATGAGAACATGTCAGGAGGGTGTGTGTGTGTAAAGCATGGGAATGATAATATGTCAGGAGGGTATGTGTGTGTGTGTGTGTGTGTGTGTGTGTGTGTGTGTAAAGCATGGGAATGAGAACACGTCAGGAGGATGCGTGTTGTGAGTGTGTGTGTGTGTGTGTGTGTGTGTGTGTGTGTGTGTGTGTGTGTGTAAAGCATGGGAATGAGAACATGTCAGGAGGATGTGTGTGTGTGTGTGTGCGCGCGCTCGCGCTGTGTAAAGTATGGGAATGAGAACATGTCAGGAGGGTTTGAGTGTGTGTGTGTGTATGTGTGTGTGTGTGTGCCATGTAAAGTATGGGAATGAGAATATGTCAGGAGGGTGTGTGTGTGTGTGAGTGTAAAGTATGAGAGTGAGAATATGTCCGGAGTGACTAGATAGCCTCAGTCCTAGACAGTCATTCCAACAGCATAGATCAAGGCAGCTCTTTCACAGGGACTTTACGTAACCTGGACACAGTTTTCCATAGATGTGACCAGTCACGGCTGAAGTCGGAGACGCACAAATGGGGAAAAACGGCATAGAAGGAAATCTAGTAAAATCCCACAAACTCCACATCAAAGGTCTGTATACTACCGGTCTCCTAAAATGGCGTGGGAACTTCTAGCTTACCTGGAAGAGTTCATGTGATACACATGTATTCTTGTAACTCTTAGGCCCGTTTCACACACAAACTGCGCGTTCGCGGTGCGGGAGCGGGACGGTCCGTAAGCGGTGCCTGTGGGCTTGGGCAT
The DNA here is from genome assembly GCA_027497455.2 of Sardinella longiceps. Taxonomy (NCBI): domain Eukaryota; kingdom Metazoa; phylum Chordata; class Actinopteri; order Clupeiformes; family Clupeidae; genus Sardinella; species Sardinella longiceps. The sequence goes on from JAODXP020006495.1 coordinate 41,767, forward strand.
TCACACAAGAAATTGTTTCTGCGGTGTTCTGCACGAAGCGGCTGCCCGAGCTCTGCATTCAAAATCTATGGACACCACGCAAGTCCCGCTTACCGCCCTTGGAACGCTTGGAAAAATAGAACTTGTTTCTATTTTTAAAAAAAGCAGCGTGGGAGCTGCGCGGTTCACCGCTCAGAAACCGGACAGGAGCCGCGCAGAACACGCGTGCAGTCTGAATGACTTAACCTGTTAACATGTATTCTAAATGAAATCACCCCAAAACCGCGCCCGCACCGCTTACGCGCCGCTCACGCACAGGTTTTGGTGTGATTCGGCCGTTATTCTCTCACCTGTCTCTCGACTCACAACCTCCGGGTTACTCAGACATTAATTTGGCAGTTTACTAGATGACAGATCAGTGACAAGGGGGAGGGTCGATCTTAATTTGTCATGCAAATGAGGACATTCAGGAACAAAGTAGGCAACCTTTCTGGACAGATTTCTCTGCTTTAAGATGTGTCTACTTTAAAATGGCTACAAATGGCTTCTTCAAATGTTATCAGATTTCCATGTGAAAGACATTGTTAGAAAGCTTCAAACCTACACTTTCAGAATCTGAGAATAACTCTAAATGCACTTGTGGCCCTCAATTCCAATCTGAATGTTGTCAAGCCAAAACAATCCATGAAGCAGTACAAAAGTATACAGTTCTTAAAAAGAAAAACGTGGAAGGAATCTGAATAAGCAGTGAGTGTTCATTCGTGGGGAGAGATTCTTTTCACAAGTTTGTGTCTTTTCCAGGTTTTGTTTGGCTGATATCTTCCATGGTTTGTTTTACCATATCCATGAAACTTTCAACATGAACTCCAAATGTATTCTGAATCCATTGTTTTTTGGTGCTTGTCTATGTACCCACAAAACACACACACACACACACACAGAGAGAGACTTTATCCCCCATGCCTGCCTCGCTGGCCTTAGATAGTGGAACACTGAAAAGCTTGTGTGTTGTTTGTAGTGTTTGTCGGCTGAGCGGACAGGGATCTGTCAGGAATCAGGATGGTGTTTGTAAGTGTGTGTGTGTGTGTTTGTGTTTTGTATGCGCCATGACTCGGGGATCTACGCCAGCTTATCTGGGAGATGAAGGAGTGGTTTAGAGAAGGCAGGGCGGAAACGGAGGCAGGGGAGGGAAGGCTGGGTACACAAAAATAACAAGGCAAAAACAAAACTAAGCTGAGAATCCATCCAGCCTTGTCTCTGCATGTTTATGCAGCGAGCCTCAGGCCTTCAGCACAAACTAAAGCAATGCTACACAAACAGCCACCTGCCACAACAGCCACCTGAGAAGCCAATGCAGTGCAAATGGCTTCTCTTTAGAGCAATACCTGCATATACATCATCTGTCTGTGCAAACTTTAGCAAACTCCATAAGCCACCTGAGAGGGTGGGAGCGTGTCAATGTTCCCACAGCACTAAGTTCCTAACCCACTCGTTTCTCTTTAGCCCTATGTTCTCCTAGCCTAAAACTCTAGACGCACTCTAGCAGTAGCAAAAGAAATTAAGTTGTATCCAGACATCGTGGTGTTCAGCCAATCACATCGTTCTATCTGGAAAGGGCGGGCTTAGCATTGTTTGAATCAAGTTAGTTGCTCGGATTGGTTGTAGCCGCCTTATTAATGGTTATATGTGATAGTCTTGTGGCTTGTGGCTTCTCAGGCTATTGTACCCCAACCCTAATCCCCTAATTATCCGGTGCTACAAGCTTCCTTTGTCTATTTTCGCGGGGACCACCTTCCATTCCGACATACCCCCACTCCGACATCCCTCCACTCAGACATCCCTCCATTATGACATCAACCATTCAAACATTTTTCATACCGCCATTCAGACATACCGCCATTCCGACAGCATACTGAAGCACGTCCGTATTTGGGGGTATTATCTTTTGTTATTTTAAACGATGGGGGAAATACGCCCGCTCTGACATAAGCCCCCTCCCCTCTGCTTTTGCCTGACCTCTAGCCTCACTCGCCTAAGGTTGCCACAACTTTACATACTTTGGGCGGGCATTCTCCCTCATCTCACAAGATTGCTGTGTTCCAATGCTGGAAGTGTGTGTTAATGTTTGTTAGGTTTGTCGTGGATATAGGCTATCCTCTCATGTGTGGAAGCAGGCTCGGGCTTGTAATCTGTGCGATCTGATGAGCCGGTCCATTTTTGGGCCGGTGGCATCTAATTTCTTTTTATGCAAATGCAACTATTGTAAATTATGCTATTTATTTCTGTACCCTAGGCTAATTTTCAGCAGCCCATTATTACCCTATATTGCCCCTTTATAATACGGTTACATCCAGAGGTTTTGGACCGGGGTTATCCGAGCCTGGCACAGGCTACGCCGAGTCTACTGATGGAGAATGAAAGTCGTGGGCAAGCCTGTCACTCACATCCTAGTTTAGGACTTTAGTCGTCTTTCTTTGATTACTTTAAAATAAAATATAATTTCTATTTGTTTAGGACTGCACAGTCTACTTAAGATAACATGCGGAGTTTCGCACCACATCTCTGTTGGCTGCGTTATGCAGAAAGCAGATTTGGATAGCCTGCATGAGATTGGACAGTTGAATGAATATTATAGGCTATCCTATTTATTTCTTCTGTAATCCTTTGTTAACATCATAGGCTCCAGTGGTGGTCTGCAAGTAAGCAAGTGTCCAATAAGCTATGTCCAATAATGCGCAAGGAAAAAGCTGGAGACGTCTTTTGCTCAAAATCTCTCATGCCTACTTAACTTTTCCTTTACGTTTGGTAATCAATCGATAATCTAGGCTACCGCGATCAGACAGGATATCCTTAAATTTTGATTTGGGGATAATAGTGCATTGAAAAAACATCCATTTAACTGCATGCATGTGTTGCTCTCACACGCAGAAAACCAGCGAAGGCAATTGGGACTGGCAACGCTTAAGATAACTAACAATGCACTTTACCACAATGAGACGTTTTAATCTTTATTTTTTAAATCCATTTGAATAGGCCTTATGCTACAAATTAAGAGTTTTTTGGCTTTCAATAATGACAGAGGCCCGGACCATGGCCTCCTCATCATGGTTCAAGGCAAGGCTGCCTCAGGTCGGAATGGCGGTATGTTGAAAAGTAGCAAACATGCCGCCACTCCGAAGAAAAAAAAAATGACGGAGTGCAGGGACGTTTGCTATAATTGGAAATACCGCCACTCAGACAATTAGACGTTAATGTCGGAGTGGCGGTATGTCGGAATGGCGGCATGTAACCTATTTTCGCATCATAGGAGTGCATATGTTGAGTTGGACTTACAATCACGTCAATTGGAGTTGTTATGAGAAAGTTTGTGATTTGCTATTTCAGCCGAAAGCAGCTGACAGCAGAGAATGGACCATGTCTACGACCCCTTAGAAAGTTTTGTAGTGGTGAGTACAGGGACCCTACACTGAAAACCAAGTGTGCAGAAGAATTCAGTGGAATAGTCCAATTGAACGATGACGTTCAATGCCTGTGCCATTGTTGTCCACCTCAGATGGCAGTGTAGCAATGGTGGCAAACACTAAGGTAGCTATCTATATGTGTGTGTGTGTAGACTAATGTAGACTAAATATATGTAGGGCTAATCAGAACGTATTTCTGGGTGCCTTTGTTTTGTTAGTTACGTTTTGTGTTTGCTATTTAGGATCTTAAAAACCCTCCAACTGGGGTGAGCACAGAGGGGGGGAGATCACTGGCGCGTTCTGGAAATGGTTTGGGCTTATGCACGAATTAATTGGGGGACAGGCCGTCTGTGACGCCACCTGTCTTCATTGTCACCAGTGCTCAGGGCGCGGTAGTGTTCACGCTCCCCTTCAACTTCCAACCCAGAGAGGGGTAGGCAGGGTGAGGCAGGTCAGGTGGAAGAGGAAGCGGCAGAGGAGGGCAGTGAGACACCAAGGTCCAGGCCTGGTAGCGCCCCCAAAAGGCAGCGGGCGGATGTCACCGTCGATGTCTTGAAAGACCTCCAGAGCCTGGATGAGCAGGGGTGGAAGCGGGTGATGGAGAGGGAGTGAGGGAGAGAGAGGACAGGAGAGACGCAGAGAGTTTCAAAAGAAACGGGCAAAGCGAGTATATGGTTACATGTTTTTTACAATCTATTTATTTCTTGGCGGGCGACTCACGAGCCGCAGAGGCAGGTAGTAATTTCCGGTAAGTGCGCAATGAGTATGCGATTTGGAACAGTACTTACCTGTTGAAGTCTGTGCACTTAGTAAGTGTGGATAGTGTACTGTGTTGAAGTGCACTCATGGAAGTACGGGTATTGGAACACACCACACTGCTAGCTCTGCAAGTGTACAGACAGAGTGTGCGGAAGAGTAAATACAAAGTCTGAGCCTTCCCTGAAATTGTTCTTTTCCTGGGCCATCTTCAGGATAAACCAAAATATATTACTCAGTGCAGACTCATTCTGCTGGAGCTGAGTGTTTTTGGTATAACAGGTAAGTACAGTATAAACTCTGAAAACAGAATATATGTGAAGAGCAGTGGTTCTCAAAGTGTAGTCCGGGGACCACTGGTGGTCCGCGAGCAAGCTCAAGTGGTCCGCAAGGAGATTTCCAAAAAAAAAAAAAAAAGTGAATTTAGTCTGTTTCTCACTAAAATGATTTGAAAGCCAAAGAGGAGTTGTTCAATGAATACTATGAAGCAGGCCTGTTATTTTTATTAAAAACTTGAAACTCATAAAGCCCATAAATGCCAATGTAGAATTGCATGTTGATTTGGTTGAAGGGAAGGGGTAGCAGCATGCAAGTTGGTGAGGGGGCGTGAGGGTAGGTGGTCCCTGAAAAATATTTTTTGGTCAAAGTGGTCCTCGGTCTGAAAAAGTTTGAGAAACACTGGTGTAGAGTGTCATATTAGCCCGCACCGCTTACGCACAGGTTTGTGTGTGATTCGGCCGTTACACCACATATGTGTAGAGTGTCATATTAGCTGGCCTTCAGGACGGCACGGCTTCAGCCTGCCTCCTCCATCCCAGGGGCAGAAACACCATAGAGACAGGCAGGCAGACAAACAGGCAGGCGTCCTACTGACTGGTAATTGACTCCTCATGTCTGAGAGGAATAAACTTTATGACTATTAAACAGAACATCAAGTGAGTCGTCTCTCAGCTCCCCTCGCCGCTATTAACGAGGGAAGAACGACGGCATTGTAGAGCGATAATTAATTGCTTACTCTGGGACAACTAATTACTGATTGTTAGCCGTATTAGCTTATTAGCGGTGCGCTGTGACAGCACAGAATGCATGTCAGTTTGCCAGAAGAGAGAGAGAAAGTGTGTGTGTGTGTGTGTGTGTGTGAGTGAGGCAGCCACCCAGCCATGGATGGGGGCACGTATCCATCTGCACAGGCACGGTAGGGTGTAATTGGGCCCAATTTGGGCTGTCTGTGCAGAGAGCTATTTGCATGTAGGCTAGTAGGCTGTACAGCACACTAGTGGGGTGGATGGGGATGTGTCACTCTAGCCCTCATGGGTGTGAGCAAGAGAGAGACAGAAGAGACCCCCTCACCACCACCACACACACACACACACACACACACACACCACCAATCCCTCTCCTACTGCACTATCTACATATCTTCCTTCCCATCCTACCCTCCTGTCTCATTTATGCACAAATGACATTTATTAGACCACAGCAACTTTGTGTAAGTTGCAAACAAACTTTAATTGTTCTATACAATGTTCAGTTCTATTGGGATCACGTCATGACGCTTCAGTTCTGCCTCCATGTGGGGGAAGATCCGCAGAGGAGAAGTTCCACAGATCACGTCGTGGCAGCCTGCTTGATAGCTTTTAAATGTGTTCATGGAGCTGATCATCATGGAACTTTACTATGTGTTTTTCTTTGCCCTGAAGTCTAGATTCAAGTCATTGAGCTTGTCAGTCAGTCAGATCGATAAGAAAAACTCAGTCCAGAAGGCACGTCTGCCTTGACCAAAGGGACATTCAAAATAGAGGTGGCCAGAACCTGGATGTTATTGCTGCCATTAAATAATTTCTATGCTTATTTCCATCATAATGATGACGACTAAGTAGAAAGCTAATCCTTAACAAACTTCAGGCACAACCCCCGAACAATCGTCTTTCTAAAGTGGCTCATGAACATCCGCGAGTGTTGTAAAATCTCCTCTGAATGGAGATAAATAAAGTGTGTAGCGCTATAGTGTTGTAGCCTAGAAGTGAGAGGTGGCGAAACAGGTGCAACGGAAAGAGAGTTCCCGAGCAGTATTTACAGATCTAGAACTAGGCTATTTGAACAAACGGACCGTCTCTCTCATCATCAAATGAATGTCAGTAAAGTCCTGCTATCAACTAGCAAATAAAATGAACCGAAATGAAGCTTGAGAAAGTGAAGGGGAAAAAATAAAGTCCGAGCATTGGTGAAAGTGGAAGCATGTCGGCTTCATTGCATGTATGAGAGGGGCACTCTGAAACATCACTGTCAAAACGGAGAAGATGAATGGTTATGTGGTTGTTAATCGCGGAGTAGACATAAATGAATCTTGAGGGAATGAAACAAAAAGCATTTCTCCGCTAACCTACTCATATCTTCCTAAATTGATTCGTTAATTTTACTGAAATTCGTCCTTGTTTCCCCTCGTTTCCCCTGCGGTGTGCAGGCTATGGAGAAGGTCACTTCTCTCCTTCTAACTTGCGTGTTGGTGCAGAAAAACTCCCAATTAATGACGTATGAGACGCATTGGTAGGGAACATCCGATCTGTCTGTTTAGACTGCCATCACATCAACACATATCTGATACGTATCTGATTTCTGACCACATATGACAGAGGCCTGGATCTGATCTGGACAAATCAGATTCCATGTCACTTTTTTCTGTTTACACTGTCGTCAAACACATCGGAATTGTGCCACATGGGAGCAAAAAAACGGATTTGAACTGCCAGTGTAAACGCAGCCTATGAGTCACACTGGGAAATCGGTGTTCTGATTTGTAGTCGCCGAACCGCAGCATAGGTCATTACATTAAGTTAACCAAAGTTAACTTTTGGCGGCCACCAGACCTGGCGCTTTTGGTGCCGAAGTCGCCCATCTCCATTTTAACTCAATTACTTCCATCACTCCTGTCGCCTAAATCGCTTGCAGTCTGATTGTACAGTCAGATTCCTCAACCTAACAGCAAGCCTACCCAGCATGCACTGAAAAAAGTTGGTGTTAATTTTATCTATTTGTTTTAATTTTGTGCTATACATTGTTGTACATGTCTATAATTACTATTTGTAATAAGATGGGACATTTATTCTATCATCTGGTTTAGTTAATCAACACAAGGAGCTCTCGCGAAATTGATACCGTAAAAGTTAGAACTTTTGTTTGGCTACAACCAGGGAGGACTTTGCTATAACCAACGGACTTGTCAGCTACACAACCCCTTGGTCACACGGACGATAATGTCACTGGTGTTGGGAGACTAGTTCCCATTCATTTTCAATGACAGTAGGCAACGGTGATTAGTTGAGGCAACTGAGCAACAGATCGCCTGGTGGGCGGGGAAAAAATAGAAATGCAGGCTATTTTCTGCAAAAGTTGGGCAATTTAACCAGCCAATTTTTCATAAACGCCAATCAGAGTGAAGCCATGCGTGACGGCATACTTTCAAAAAGAATTTTGATCGGACACCTGTCATGGCGGAGCTAACTCCAAAATCGCACTCATCTGTAACAAACCAAGAAGTTAAGGACTTTTTGACTTGATATTTTGTAAAACAAGGCGGCAAATGAGGTAAGATAAAACTGAAAACATGGGTTTTGTAACACTAAAATACATCTGTGGCGATATACGTTGTCGCTACCAGTCGCATATTTTAGCAATGAACGGTAGCAACGAACTTCATACGAGTCACATCTCCTTGGCAACAGAGTTGCTTCTTCAAATTGCCCAGTTGACCTCCCGTGTGACCAAAAGGGTAAGTGAGCGTTATTAAAAATGTTTATGTGCTAGGAACCCATTGGCTTCCAGACATGGCAGCAAAGCCAACATTCTAAATTCTATTCTCCATTCATTTAAAAGTATTTTTGACAGAACTTGACGAAACATTTTACTCAACACAACTGAATGTTCAAAAAATAGCATTAGTGTCTGCAGTCTCCGAGCCTTTGGCACCCTAGAGCTTACACACAGCAGGGAAAAGAGGAATTTGTGATGTGTGTGAAAAAGAGAAAGAGATAAATAGAGAGAGAGAGAGAGAGTGTGTGTGTGTGTGTGTGTGAGAGAGAGAGAGAGAGAGAGAGAGAGTTCTGAAGATCAAATCAAACAAGCTTAGGAACAGAAAAAAAAGCTAGAAAGCCACACCGAGAAGGATTTTTTTTTTTTTTTTTTGGTGGAAGGAGGACATCAGAGTGAAAGCACACACAAACTCCTTGAAGCATCTCTAACACACACACACACACACCCCTTGAAGCATCTCTCACTCACACACACACACACACACACACACACAGTCCTTGAAGTGGGTGAACATTAATGATGTCAGGCCTTATAATTATGGACAAAACAAGCTAAGATATTTAATTACTGGCATGCTGCTTGAAAGGCCAAAGACTGTGATACACTTGTTTCATTCACACACTGCTAAAGCTCCATACAGTCTGCTTGCAAGCTACTTTTCAAATGACAAGGTTGAACAGATCAACCACATAATAAATAAATAGTAATAATAAAAAAACACTTGCATTTAAGACGATAACAACGACAAAATGGTTACCAGAGGAACCTATTTATTGAAAGACTATTGGCTGACCCAAATGACATGTTGAGGTTTGATAATTGACATTGTTTACCATTACAGATAGCCAATCAACTCCGCCCAGCTTAGGAGAGGCTGGCCTGTCGGCATGGGGCTGTTCCGTTTTAATGTGAAAAAGAAAACAGTATGATCCAGGTGAAAAAAACGGTATGATCCAGGGCCACTTGATTTGAGTTGATCCAGGGCCACTTGATACTTTTAGCCTGATGTGTGTAAAGCACCTGAAACATCATTACAGTTTGTTTAAAATGCATTGAAAATATCTGAACTCGAGGTTAGTGATGTCCGGTCTCAGAATATCGTGGCTTCAGTTTCTACTCGATGAATTTGACCCGCACGAATCAGTGGCGCTGAAAACGAAACTCAATTGTAGCTATCCCTGACTGACTGGTGGAACGAAATCATACCTGCAAACTCAGGAGGGTTGAAAAAAGTGACAAATTAGTCGCCCCAACCAATAAAAAATAAAGAAAAAGACAATATTTATTCACTGAATTATAATTTTTTATTTATGCAATTTTGAATTCACAATCTCACACCAGATTACTCAACCTATATAAACATAAAACCGAACAGGCTAGAGAGAAAGTCATTTCTTAGACATTTTGGCCTCAACAAGCCATTCTAGAGCACGTTTCCGCTGTGTCGCCATGTGCCTCTTTTGGGCCATCGTCTCCTTCTCCACCACCTCTGCCCTTCTACCAGCAGCACTGGTAGATCGCTAGCAACAAAATTCAGTACCTGGCAGTCATGGAACAACCATTGACAGTATATTAATATATCTTAATAGGAACGACAGACGGCAGAGGCAGAAAATGCTAAAGATCAATAAAATGTCGCTCAACAATAATGTCTGTAGTCTGTCTCTGCCTGCCTTGTGGATCTTCTATCATATGAAAATAATACCCCAAACGAACAGGTTAACTTCTTTCTAAACCGTTATAAGAAAATAATGGACTTCGGCTGCGCTTTCGGGCTGATCTTCGCCTCCGCCTCGTCCATTATATTCTTATATCGCGACACCTCGGCGGCTGTTATCCCTTAGTTGTTCATTGGTGTTTGCCATCTCCGTTCCACCACCAGGCTATTTAATCCGATACTCAAATGGTAATTCATAAAGGCAATATTCATTGACGCCCACAAAGGTGTCACTTCGCAAACATGTTTTTCTGCATTAATGAAAATATTTGAAACCGTTATGAATTGTATTGAATCGTGACCTTCATATTGTGAATCCTATTGTATCGTTGAATGACTGTATAGTTACTGTATATCTCTAAATATGTAGAGGCATTTATCTCTAATTATAAATGCTATCCCTATCACATTGGCATGATGACAGGCACGCATAGTTCTTACCTTCATAATTGACTTTGGTGATTAGACCAAAGACGCGATTCTCCGAGTCTTAGAGAAGGGGTAAAGTACCGAAGGGCCAGCCCCTATCCGCTTCTGCTCCTTTGACACCTGCACAGCTTTCTTTTTCATCTAGCTTGTCAAGGTGCGTTTTTTTTATTTTTTTTAAACAGTTTTAGCGACATGGTGAGCGCCAGACACAGCCGATAATGTAGTGGTCCGAGACTGTATTTCCAAGAAGATGGCAAAACTAAGTTGCCCAATCCGGGCCAAACACACCTTGGGCTGATGTGGTGGGTGGTTGGGTGTGGTCTGTGGTTTGTGGTTGGGTTTGGTCCGAGTCTGTATTTCCAAGAAGATGGCAAACACAAAAGATGTTAAATACTCAATAAGTGCAAATAATGAAGAGGGAAGACAAAAGAAAACAACATCCATGTAAAGGACACTTGAAGGACACTTAACAATGATGTCAAGAAATCACAATAAAACTAAGTTGCCCAATCCGGGCCAAACACACCTTGGGCTGATGTGGTTGGTTGATTGGTGTGGTCTGTGGTTTGGGGTTGGGTTTGGTCTGAGTCTGTATTTCCAAGAAGATGGCAAACACAAAATAAATAAATACACAATAAGTGCAAATAATGAAAAGGAAAGCAAAAGAAAACAACATCCATGTAAAGGACACTTAAAGATGTAAAGGAAACACAATAAAACTAAGTTGCCCAATCAGGGCCAAACACACCTTGGTCTGTTGTTGAGGAGTCTTCTGGGTCTGTATTTCCAAAAAGATATAAGACAAACCAACATCCCCAATAGCAATTACTCAGAAAAAGCAACTGTAAATCTAAGGATCAGTGGAGAAACACTGCTGCGTCTTATAAGTATAAGGTCTAGTGATGAGAGAGCTGCTTCTAAAGCACTTTCTCAACAATGATCTCAAGAACACCATGATGTCAATATGCTGAATGCCAAACACACCTTGTACAGGTTGGCAGAAGTGCCAGTAGCATCCGGGTCTTCAATAATGTCTGTTGTCAAGTTTATATTTCATTAGAAAAAAGTAACCAATTAAGTCAAAATGTGAAAAGGGAAGGCAGAATGAACCAACATGCACTAACTAAATTAGTGACGGCAGTAATTTCAATATTTCCAGGCATTGCTCAAAAACATTTACCCCTATATACTATTATAAAATAGTAACACGTATAAAATGTAAAACAAACCTTTAAGTATCATCTCATAAGTTTCCTGGATGCTACTGGCACAAGTCTGCCCATCGTCCCCGAGCTCCATGTCTTTCGGCATTATTATTGTGGTCTTCTTGGAGGGGGCATAGAGTTTTTCCATCTAAAGTCAAAACAAACAACAAAAACCTTAAAAGAAAAATTGGTGTGGGTGTGTATGGATCTTCATCTGCTTATCGCAAAGTTGAGACATAAATTTGGGTTAACAGTAAATACTCAGGGTCAAATTCCAGGTTAGGCATTCCAGTTTGTAGGCCTGACTAAACAGGCTTGTCCAACGTGGCTAAAAGGATTGGATATTTTTGAGTTGGAGAAAAGGGATATTGTTGATCAAGCTTTTCCTCAACAAGTCACATCCATTTAGACAGCCGGTCACCCACTACCTGATCTTCTGTAATCTTAAATGTGTGACACTGCAGTAAACAACGGAAACGTACAGTAGGGACTGAAATACAAACGACAACACCAGGAAGTACACAAGGGGCATAATCAAGAAACAAACTTAGCTGAGGACTAACTTTGGTTGCTATCCTTATAGACAAACGTAGTGCTTTAAGCCAGTTGTTATTGCCTTATTGAGCCCTTTAATTGCTTTAAGTCAGACAGTCGTCCCTGAAAACAGCATAAAATTATCACATGCAAGAAAATTACAAAATAAAGGTCAAGACCAGAGCAAAGGCACAACATAAGTGTCTTACCATGATGGTATATCCTTGGCAGCATCATCAACAACATGCGATTTGATCTGATTTTTTTGGGGGGTGTTGGCCACCCATCGCTCCTTCTTCTCCTGAAATTTTGCCAATTTTCTTATTTAGCCGCACTTTTGTTGGCTGTGCAGCCTTACAGAGTGGGCAGATTTTACAGCCATTGAAAACAGCCTTGCCCTGGCAGGAAGGGCAGGTCTTTTTCAGGCCCCCGCCTCTATTAGACATCTTGTGATTGTACAAACAAGAAAGAAGGCATAATTTCTGTTATCATTTTAGTAAACAACATATTCCTTACTTGCTAAGACATTTCAAATACATGATAATGATCAATGATGATGATGATGATCAATTTTTTAACACAGGTCGACATAAATGTGATATACACGTTCACATGGTTAGCTTTTTTCTTATGTAGTATATAAAGTATTTGTGTCAAATCACATTAGTGACCTGTTCACAAAATCCAATGTAATGGTTGTGATTTTCTTTGCCTACAGTGCACAGCCTATTCGAAACTTCTTATATCTAATCTAAATGTGCACTTTCAAAGTTCTCTATGCTCATTTTAAATGTAAACACTCACAAGGATCTACGGAATGAAGTTTGGAGTAACTTTGAGCCTCGTAAACGGTGGAAAATGGAGGTGAGCTACAGTAGACTTTCAGACGCAGTGCTCATCCACTCCATCGGTAAGCCTGTTCATGGCTAACGACCCGTATTCCCAAAAGGAAGGGTTGGATTGGATGCAAGTGAACTTAGTGTGACAAATCCGTGCTCCCATAATTATTGAACATATTTTATGACGGAATCACACGGAATGTCTCCTTTAAGGATACTTTAAGGAGGCTCTGGTACATGTAGCCGGAGCTGTTCTCACAGCACTTGGGCCACTCTGTCAACTACAACTAACCCACGGGCCACGGCATGGCAGTCGGACGCTCTAACCACTGAGCTAAAAGCCCGAGCTTCTAACTCAGCCGTTAGGTGATGAGGATTTTCACGTACTGCCGCCGAGCTAGCCACATGGAATGAAATAATGTGGAAAACAAACCAAACGCAAAAGCGAAAAAGCAGTTTACGTTGCGTCAATGGCGAACATACAGTCGGTTTCTGCATGTAGTGTGTTCCACTGACTCAAAGTGCTCTGGTGTTTGGTCTACTATATGTTATTACCTCTGCCAAGGAGGTTATGTTTTCACCGGCGTGTGTGTCCGTCTGTGTGTGTGTCTGTGTACAACATAACTCGAAAAGTACTGCACGGATTTGGATGAAATTTTCGGACAACGTGTGTATTGCGACAAGGAAGAACTGATTCGATTTTAGTGGCGTTTGGTGACCCAGAACACCATCTGTGACCACATTGTCTTGGCGGAGGTCTGCACTCTGTGAGCGCTTTTCTAGTTCCAAATTGGTTCATTCCACTCACTATGTACTGTATGCAGCAGCAGCAGCAGGCTTGCAACAGATCTGCGCTTGAATTACTCTGAACTTTTACTTTAATGTGTAAGATGGTAGTGGAAGTAACAACTAGAAGGTGAGTGCAGACCTCTGGCAAGGCAATATGGCACAATGTAAATTCAAGAAGGGCGGCAGTGAAGGGAAGCAGGCTTCATTTCATGTGTGTGTGTGTGTGTGTGTGTGTGTTTATTATAATATGATCATGTCAGGAGACACAGTGAAGGAAAGCAGATTTCATCACGTGCGTGCACGTTATATGATCATGACATCAGGGATCTCAGGGGCCAGTTGAGAAGGAAGCAGGTGTGTGTGTGTGTGTGTGTGTTTTATGTGTCATATATAATATGATCATGCCATCAAGGGTCTCAGTGAAGGGAAGCAGATTTCATCAGGTGTGTGTGTGAGAGAGAGAGAGAGAGGGAGTGTGTGTGTGTGTGTTAGAGACAAGAGAGTGTGTCAGAGACAGAGTGTTCTCTGCTCCATTAGAATACATCTAAGATAGTTAGCCTATATTTTGCCTTTCATCTCTCTCTCTCTGTCTTTCTCTCTCCCCCTCCATAGTTCCATCTCTCTCTCTCTCTCTCTCTCTCTCTCTCTCCCCTCCATAGTTCCATCTCTTTCTGTGTCTGTCTTTCTCTCTATACCCCCTCCATAGTTCCATCTCTCTCTCTCTCTCTCTCTCTCTCTCTCTCTCTCTCTCTCTCTCCATAGTTCCCCCCCTCTCTGTGTCTGTCTGTGGGTCTCTGGTGAGGCGTTAGCTGCATGCTAATCCACAGCTGGGCTGGGTTGTGCTGGGCTGGGCTGGGCTGTGCTGGGTGATCTGTGAGCTTGGAGACAGAAATCATTCATAATTCAATATGTTCCGCTCCCTCTATCCCCCTCCCCTCTCCTCCATCCCCCTCTCCTCTATCCCCCTCTCCTCTCCTCCATCCCCCTCTCCTCTCCTCTCCTCCCTCTGCTCCCTCTATCCCCTCGCTCCTCTCCTCCCCAGGACCCAAGGAGAGTCAATTTGGAGAGGAGAGGAATGGAGAGAGACAGAGGGGATAGACTGATAGAGAGAGAGAGAGAGAGAGAGTTGCAAAAGAAAAGAGGAAATTGATCTGGGATTGAGATGGAAGTATGTGGTTTGGTAGGACACTACCAGTCATTCTCAACTGTACACACACTCACAAACTGCCAATCTTTCTCCACTGTACACACACACACACTTCAAGTCATTCTCCATCACACACACACACACACACACACATAGTACTGTAGCATATCCCTTGGGAAACTAGTCTGACACTCCAGTCATTCTCCACTGACACACACACACACACACGCTTCCAGTCATTCTACACTGTAGCACAACCCTTACAGTCTGCCACATCTGTCTCAGTCTGATCCACACACACATACACACACACACACAGAGAGTTCTCTAACACAACCCGTAGGAAACCAGTCTAGGGCTGTCTGCATTATTCATGCAGAAAAGAGGAGATAGGTGAATCTATACAGTGTATGTGAGAGAGAGTTTGTGTCAGTCTGTGAGTGTGTGTGTGTGTATCTGTATGTGTGTGCGTGCGCAAGTGAAAATGCCTCCTAATGCACATTACCAGGTGTTCTCAGAGTAAATGAAACGAATAGGGAACGAGGTGAATTTTAATGACTTTGAAGGTTTCTATCGTTTCATTGATCTCTCTCTCTCTCTCTCTCTCTCTCTCTCTCTCTCTCTCTCTCAAAGCAATCAGCGTTTACTTCTCTCACCTGTAGGTCGTGCCGGAGAGCTGTATGTCCTTGGGTGGGGCAGAGGTTTAAAAAGGACCCTAATTATCTCCCTGCTGTTTAAAGTATTGAAATGCTGTTAGAATCTAGCTGAAGTATCTTATGTCCAGTACCACTGCAGTTATTTTAGTTAATCACAACAATTATCTATAATTGCATGGAGATTGTTCATTATATGATTGATTAACAATTGATAATTGTGGCTTGTAATTTTAACAATTAATTATTATGGCCTTAGATTTAATCAAATCCGCTGCAATAAGGGAAGAGGAGGGATGATGTTGTTGTTTTTGTTATTTTCTGATTAATTTACCAACTTTGTGCTCACTTCAGTGGACTAATAGTGTGTTTACACACAAAAACAGAGGGTACCGTTTTATTACAAACGAATACTAATTAATGGTTAGTAAAATATTACTGGAAGCTAACTGTACTAAATACTAACTATACTGATAAATGTTATTTAATTTCTGTTCATTACTGCTACTTAACTCTTAACTGTTATTTATTACTAGTTAACTAACACACTGATGCTAATGACCATTGATAGGAAATGTTTTTTATTATAGAAAAGAAAGAGACTAAAGCTGTAAAATTGTAAGAAGTAATTCACTTTGCATGGACCAGTAGAGGTTTGTGGGACTGAAGACAGACAGACAGACATCCTCTATGGCCTCTCTGGACGGTCTTAAAATAGTGCTGACACACACACACTCACACACACACACACACACACACTTTTAGTCTGTGTGTCTTTGAAAGGCACAGGAGCATGGAGATTCGGACCATTTGGAAGATTTTATCAGAACACCGAACTTTTAAATATTTGATGGCCATGAACTTGAGAAATTGAATGGCTGGGCAAGGGCTACTACTTTTAGCTGAGACGACATTGGGAAGAGATAAAAAGAAAAGAACAAGAAAAGAAAGAGGGGAAGAGCAGAAAAAGTCTGGAGGTGTGTTTGGGGCGGCCAGAGGCACTGTCTTTAGCCATTACCTTTATTTCCTGATCGATCAGGCCATTCTGAGCACCTTCGCTGCAGTGCTCCGGCTCTCGCCCTCACCCCACTACCCCCACTTAGAAACACACACACACACACACACTCACCCCACTTAGGCCGTCTGAGGCATCGATCCCCTCGGCTGGGCCACGGGAGACTCACAGCGTTACTTCATTTGCTGGAACAAAAGAGAAAAGGCCCCACTAAAGTTCACTTGGCGTCAGCCACACGGGTACTGCTGTTTTAAGACCAAGATTTAGAACTCTTTGTGTGTGTGTGTGAGTGTGCGCCTATGTGTGTGTGTGTCTGGCAGCTTTGTCAGGACCAAGATGATTTAGAACGCTGTGTGTGTGTGTGTGAGCGTGCGCCTATGTGTGTGTGTATGTGTGTGTGTGTCTGGCAGCTTTGTCAGGACCAAGATGATTTAGAACGCTGTGTGTGTGTGTGTGTGTGTCTGGCAGCATTGTCAGGACCAAGATGATTTAGAATTTTCCGTCATCTATTGTCCTCTCACACACTCACAGCTAGGACGCTGTGATGTTCCAGATCTCTGTGTGTGTGTGTGTGTGTGTGTGTGTGTGTGTGTGAGGGATGTGAGACAGAGAGCTAGAGAGTGTCTGTGTGTATGAGGGTGTGAGGTGGTGAAACAGAGAGAATGAGAGAACAGAAGTCCTTTCGAGTGTTCTCTCTTTAGCGCCCCACGCTGTGATGTCTCCTTGCATCCAGAGATACGGGCGATAGCTTAGCCTAGCGCAGTGGGGCGACGTGCCTAACCCTAGGATGCTCTGATGTTCTAGATCTGTGTGTGTGTGTGTGTGTGTGTGTGTAAGGGATGTGAGACAGTGAGAAGAGAGGGAGAAAGAGAGAGTGTCTGAGTGTATGATGGTGTGTGTTCTGTGAGGTCTCCTTGCATCGAGAGATGCGGGCGCTAGCGATAGCTTAGCCTAGCGCAGCAGGGCGACGTGCCCAGGCAGACTAATGGACCTTTGGCAGGTGTGCACAAACCTGCCCTGTTTGCAGGTGTGCCGCGCTACGCAACAGCGGGCAGCCCGTAATTGCCACTCTTTGTATTCAAAGCACCCTGAAACGAAGCATCAAGCTGCCTTTTAGCTGTGAAGTACTCTTCAGAACCACAGGGTCAGAGAGAAAGAGAGAGAGAGAGATAGAGAGGAAGAGAGAGAGAGAGAGAGAGCTACTTGCTCTTCTCTGTTGTCTGCCAAGTTAACACTGCTTACCTGGCATATTGTGTTGCGGTTTAACACTGCCTACCTGGCATACTGTGCTGCGGTCAACCTGATCAAACTGCTGTGAACTGCTGTCTTGGATGCGAAAGAGAAAGAAAGGAAGAGGGGGAGAGAGAAGAGTGAGGAAAGAAAGGAGACAAAGAAGAAAGGAAGAGATGGAGAGAGAAGAGAGAGATGAATCAGATACTCTGGCCTGAGACTTTTGGAGAGAGGAAGAGAGAGAGAGAGAAATAAAGGATACAGGAAGAAAGAGAGAGAGAGACTCCCCACCTCCCAGC
>JAODXP020006497.1:0-2500 GCA_027497455.2 Sardinella longiceps
TTTTAACTGTACCTGACACATTTTTTGGGGGCCTACACAGTAGAGTAGATGTACAGTACAGCAACCTTTTAAGCCTCAAAATAAAGAAGTCCTGAAGCAACACAGCTATTAAGTCCTTCAGTTTTGTTTGTGCCACATGCACTGACGCGTTTCGACTCGCACAGGAGTCTTTTCCAAGATTTAGAAAGTCCAATCTTGAAAAAAGAGTGAATCGAAACTGAAGGACTTAATAGCAGTGTTGCCTTGAGACCCTTCTTTATTTTGAAGTTTAAGATGCCCTTATTCCCTTGAAGAGCACCTGCATTGCACAATTGTTCTGATACCCAAGGCAGCGCTCCCCCATTTCTCTCTTTAAACCTTTTTAGCATTCTGAAGAAACCAGAGAGGGCTGCGGTCTTCCTGATTTCTGCTTCTATAATGATGTACAGTGTTCCTCTATACTGGTCAATATTCAATGATCTTTTCTCCTGCAGTGAAGCACAATGTTCCTTTTTCTTGGTCTTTATTCAGTAATCTTTGTTGCAAGTGATATGAGCACCATACCATGTGAGTTTGTGTTTGTACGAGAGAAAATGAATGAATATAGCTGAGATAAAATTGTGTGTGTCTCTCTCTCTCTCTCTCTCTCTTCTCTCTCTCTGTGTGTGTGTGTGTGTGTGTGTGTGTGTGTGTGTGTGTGTGTGTGTGTGTGTGTGGTTGTGGTCTGTGAGCAAACCTAGCAGTGTCTACGGTGTATCTACTGTAAGATGTACATGTACTTTTGTTCTCTGTTTCCCCTCAGGTTCACATTCACGCCGACACCAGCAGCTCCAGGAAGAAGCAGAGCACTGATGTCTGGGCTCCTGCCTCATCCAAAAAACAAGGTACCCAATAGACCCAATAGACCCCTGCCCATGCCAGCTCCATGCTTCCCAATACTGCCCATGCCAGGGTCCATGTTTCCCAATACTGCCCATGCCAGGGTCCATGCCACCCAATACTGCCCATGCCAGGGTCCATGCCTCCCAATACTGCCCATGCCAGGGTCCATGCCTCCCAATACTGCCCATGCCAGGGTCCATGCCACCCAATATCCAGTAGACCCCCTCCCCATGCCAGGTCCATGCCACCCAATACTTCCCATGCCAGGGTCCATGCGACCCAATACCCAGTAGACCCCTGCCCATGCCAGGTCCATGCCACCCAATACCCAGTAGACCCCTGCCCATGCCAGGTCCATGCCACCCAATACTGCCCATGCCAGGCCCATGCCACCCAATACCCAATAGTCCCCTCCCCATGCCAGGTCCATGCAACCCAATACCCAGTAGACACCATCCCATGCCAGGTCCATGCCACCCAATACCCAATAATCCCCCTCCCATGCCAGGGCCCATGCCACCCAATACCCAATAGTCCCCCTCCCCATGCCATCCAATACTTCCCATGCCGGGGTCCATGCCACCCAATACCCAATAGACCCCCTCCCCATGCCAGCTCTATGCCTCCCAATACTTCCCATGCCAGGTCCATGCCACCCAGTAGACTCCCCCTTCACATGCCAGCAAATAATCCATCTCTCCATGCCATAGACCATGGCCCCCAATACTCTTCCTTCTTGATCTCAGCTCTGCCTTTGATGCAGTAGACCACCATATTCTTGTATTTCCTTCGGGAAGAATACAGTTCCGTTGTACCTTATCTTATCTTATTCTGATTCAGAGATTATGCAACTGGGTGGGTTCATCAGGTGTTGCCCTAGGCAGGTTCTCCACTAACCTTATAGATAGAAGCTTTGCTGTGTCTGTATGTGATTTGTTCTCCTCTCTTTCTCGTCTGTTTGGCGGGGTTCCATAGGGTTCTGTGCTGAGCCTTCTTCGGTTCTTGCTCTACGCATGCTACCACTAGGCCAGATCATTAACAGTTTTAATAACTCTTATCTTTATGCTGCTGATATCCAACTTCACTTTACTTCTAAACCTAAGAAGGCATCAGATGCCTCCGGCCTCCTCACTTGCATCAAAGAGTGGTATTTTTTGACAACTTAATACAGACAACACAGAGGTCTTAATTATTGGCCCAGATCATCTAAATGAAACAATTAGGCAACATCTAGGCCCCCTTTTTCCAGTAATCATATCAGGGTTCCCACGGGTCAGGGAATTTCTGGAATATCAGGGAATTTCAACAAAGGCTGTTCCAGACAGGGAAAGTCAGGGAATTTGGTAATTTTGCTTGCAAAGTCAGGGAATGTCAGGGAATTTGGTAATTTTGCTTGCAAAGTCAGGGAATGTCAGGGAATTTTGTTATTGTGTGTATCACCACACATCCTCCTATCTTGTTTCTTGTTTAACTGGAATAAATGTACACTCTGGTAGGGTGGTTCACGCTATTTAAGTGTAAGAAGTACATTAGGACTAGTTTATCCATTTTAAAGGGTCTTTTCTGGTCTGCGCCCAATCATTTATTTTATGGGAGGTCATGGAAATTCTTCATTTTGGTCAGGGAAGGTCATTGAAAA
>JAODXP020006497.1:10000-27500 GCA_027497455.2 Sardinella longiceps
AGGTTGGTGCAGATATCCTCTTTCTCGGTTTCATGATAATATTCCAAGGTTTTTTTTTCATACCTCGTGTAGCCGGTGGCGGTCCGCACCGCACACGGGTCTCGAACCCGCCACCCCGCAAGCTACAAACTCCCGGCGTGGGAGTGGAACGCTCTAACCAACTGAGCTAAAAGCCTGAGCTTCTAACTCAGCGTGTTAGAAGCGCCCATGGAATTGGGTGATGAGGATTTACACACTACCACCGAGCTAGCCACGCTAGCTGGCCTCCGTTACACTCACCCTCCAAATCCTCACTCCCATCCGGGTCACGGCACCAATGTAGCCGGTGGCGGTCCGCACCGCACACGGGTCTCGAACCCGCCACCCCGCAAGCTACAAACTCCCGGCGTGGGAGTGGAACGCTCTAACCAACTGAGCTAAAGCCCGAGCTTCTAACTCAGCGTGTTAGAAGCGCCCATGGAATTAGGTGATGAGGATTTACACACTACCACCGAGCTAGCCACGCTAGCTGGCCTCCGTTACACTCGCAATTCGCAATTAAAACTAATGTAAATATTCAGCCCATGTGCTTTACAACGTCGAGCTTCAGCAGCGAATCAGAGCGCAGCCCATTATCACAGTGGAAAAAAAACGGAAGAACCGCATGAAATTTTCGAAGGCTATTCCTACACTCTGCAAACGATCTAATTACGGTCTCCTTGGGCCGTTCTCAGTCCAAGTGAAGTCGCATACCCTATTTGTAGACCTCAAAGAACAATTTAAATACCCTGTAGTGGTGTGGCATGGCACCTTTAAAAGTAAAGTTTGTGAGACTGCCCTAAAACAGTTTTTGGTGTGGGTCCATAGCTTTATAACTTTCTTGACATTTCTTTTCATTTGACATTTCAGTGCTGCCCAGCCACACCTACACACAGCAAACTAGAAAAGCGCTCAGAGAGTGCACACCTCTGCCAACACAGATGGTGTTCTGGATCACCGATCACCACCAAAATCGAATCAGTTCTTACTTGTCCCAATGCACACGTTATCCGAAAATTTGATCCAAATCCGTTCAGTACTTTTCGAGTTATGTTGCTCACAGACAGACACACGCATTCACAGACTCACACACACACAGACATACACACGCCGAGCAAAACATAACCTCCTTGGCGGAGGTAATAATAATAACTATGCTTTGACCACCATCTAATATTGTCAGTGAATATATTTATACTCATGTTACTATGTTGCTTAGTCAAAACCATGGAGAGGTTGTGATCGACCCCATGCATTTGGGTTGAGCCCGTGAGGTGTGGTTCTGCCCAAGGTTTCTTCCTAAAAATAATTATTGCAAATAGAAGGGACTTTTTCCTTGCATCATCCTTGAATAGTAAAAACAAGACTCATGTAGACCAAAACCCCAGGTAACGTAAACCAAAGCCTTGGGTAATGATAGATTGAATGTATTTTACTATTTTTATACGCTAGGGCCCCGTACTATATATGGGGCTTGGAAAATCTACCCTTTCCACTGGTTAAATAGAGGTCTGTGTGTCTGTGTGTGTGTGTCTGTGTGTGTGTGTGTGTGTGTGTGTGTGTGTGTGTGTGTGCGCGCGCGCGCGCGCATGCAGGTTTCTTCCAGAAAACATGGCCTCACTGGGGAACACTGTGGGTAAGGAAAAGACAGAAAAGAAAAACATCTGCATGAAGAGTTCCCATGCTAGTTGATTTTTATAAACTCCTCCTAAATTGAGATTAAATCAGAATTGCTGATTACGAGAATCAAAAATGCACCATTTACATGACAGATGATAAGTGAAGTATTTTTTTTATAATTAGGAGACGGGTATTATCCC
Source organism: Sardinella longiceps (assembly GCA_027497455.2). Lineage (NCBI taxonomy): Eukaryota > Metazoa > Chordata > Actinopteri > Clupeiformes > Clupeidae > Sardinella > Sardinella longiceps. The sequence goes on from JAODXP020006497.1 coordinate 11,839, forward strand.
AAACCCTACTCTCTTAACTGGACATGATTTCCTCAGTCAATTCAAGTCAATTCAAAAAGGTTTAGCTGCTAATCAATATATTATAGTGATTATTGTGTTTTGGGAGTCATATAATCATGAAAGTACCTTCCTAGATTTATTTATTTGTGTGTGTGTGTGTATAGTATAGTATAGTATAGTATAGTATAGTATAGTCAACTTTTCAAAAAAGAAAAAACGGTAACACTTTATATTAAGACACACATATTCACCATTAATTAGCTGTTTACTAACATGTATATTAGTAGCAAACTAGCTATTTATTACTCATTATAAAACACTAATTAATACTTTATTATGCAAGACTTCTTCTACCCATAATAGACCATTAACTAAGATTTTCCCCTGTGTAACCTCCTAATTACCCCTTATTAATCATGCTAGTAAGTAAGTTGTTGTATATGAATTATGATCTAAATAAGCATGGGTCAGTACAGAGCTTGTAAAGGGATGGTAACACAAGAGCAGTTATTCACCCTATAATACTGGTCTACTCGTCGTATGGAATTGGATACAAAACCACAAGGGATAATACTATACAAATTACTCATAATTAAGTCTTTGTAATGCAGAATATGTTCCCTATTCTAAAGTTGATGTCTGTTCACATTTAATTCACAATTAATTTGGCACTTAATAAGCCTCATGTGTTCCCTAATCTAAAGTAACCTCCTATTCACACTTAGTAAGTGCATTATAGCACAGAGTACACAGCAAACACACATCCAATTTAGCACAAATATGCTACAAATATAATTTTTTATTGGTGAATATGACATTGCAAATCTTTCTTGGCTCTTGGAAAAATAAAAATCTCAACTAAAAAAACAAACACCAAATTAATTGTGCATTAAATGTGAACAGACATAACTTTAGAGTAGGGAACATATTCTGCATTACAAAGACTTAATTATGAGTATGAGTAATTTATACAGTATTATACTTTGTGGTTTTGTATCTAATTCCATACGAGTAGACCAGTATTATAGGGGTGAATAACTGCTCTTGTGTTACCATCCCTTTACAAGCTCTGTACTGACCCATGCTTATTTAGATCATAATTCATATGCAACAACTTACTTACTAGCTATTAATGAAGGGTAATTAGGAGGTTACACAGGGGAAAATCTTGAGTTAATGGTCTATTATGGGTAGAAGAAGTCTTGCATAATAAAGTGATTAATTAGTGTTTTATAATGAGTAATAAATAGCTAGTTTTCTACTAATACACATATTAGTAAACAGCTAATTAATGGTGAATATGTGTGTCTTAATATAAAGGTGTTGCGAAAAAACAACATATAAACAAAAAAAAAGGATTATAATTATATAAGAAAATAGATAAATAAAAAAAGAAGGAAACTTTAATTCAGTTGGTAAAGAGTTCCAGAGTTCGGCCCCCTTTACAGAGCAAGCAGTCTGACAGAAAGATGTCAGTGTGTGTGTGTTTGGTATAATGTTAGGTTATGTAGGTTAGGTTAGCATGTTAGCAGCTTCCGGAAATGGTTCTAATTCCCAATTCTTGGTGCTCCGTAGTGAATATTAGTCGCGTGGTTCCGGACGGACTGCTGGTCTTCTTCCCATCCTACCCAGTCATGGACAAGACACTGGAGTTCTGGCGGGTATGAGTAAACACACACACACACACACACACACACATGAACACACACACACAGACACACACACACATGCACGTACGCACACACTCAAATTACGTTATTATATATATATTTTACCAATGTAAACCCGCCCCAGATGACCGTCTCCAGACCATGAATACGGATGAACAGCCGTATTATGGGAAGGCTATGTCAGGCAACAATTTCACTGCATTTTTTACACAGTAATCATATCACGTGTATGTGACAATTAAAATTACTTGTACAGTATCATTTTTATCACTGTTATTATTATTATTGTCAACAGACACACACACACACACTCACACACACAAGCACATTTTTCTGACACTGATGTCGATTTTGCCCACTATCAGGGAAACGGGCAGGCAGAGCGCATTGAGAACATCAAGCCCATGTTCGTGGAGCCTCGAGGGAAAGGCACTTTCAATGAGGTGGGTTGAGTACACTGCCCTATTCCTTTGCTATCTGACCTACCAGCACTAGTCCTTTTCACTAAGGTGGGTTGAGTACACTGCCCTATTCCTTTGCTATCTGACCTACCAGCACTAGTCCTTTTCACTAAGGTGGGTTGAGTACACTGCCCTATTCCTTTGCTATCTGACCTACCAGTACCAGTCACTTTCACTAAGGTGGGTTGAGTACACTGCCCTTTTCCTTTGCTATCTGACCTACCAGTACCAGTCCCTTTCACTAAGGTGGGTTGAGTGCTTCCGACCATCACTGCCCGATTCACCTTTTTCACCTACAGTATGTCACTATGAGGCACTAGAACAAGGCTTGGGTGGTAAAACCAACTTATATAAAACGTATATATTATCTGTGGGTAAAACTTCCCCAGAAGTAGCTTCTGGGGATGGGATGCCCCTCATCTGCCCAACTTTCCACCTGACATACAGTATGAGAGGGGACCAGCAGTAGATTTTCTGTCCAGCATCTGTGAGAAATGATTGACGTTCTGTCGGCACTTCCTCTAGTTTACCACCCGAGCCTCGTTTTCGTTCGGAATTGCGGCCAGGTGAAAAAGGTGAATTGCAGTATCGCTATCACACCCACCAGTTATGTTTTGTTTAGTTTTGTAAGAAATGCAGCAGTCGGAAAAATTATTAATTTTGGTGTCAAATGATTTTGATTACTAGAACTTTACAGACCTGTAGACCACGAGGAAAGGTATAATGCTAAGAAATTTTAAGATGATATCTTGTGTTATTCAAAAGCTATAAGCTTTTAATTTTGGCTTGAATAGCTATTCTGACATAAAAGTCCAATCCATAAAAAAACTAAATATCTTGACGCACTGTTGACACTGTGTTGGATACAGAATTTCTTGAATATCTTTTTTTTTTTTTTTAAACAATTTTGTCATGTCTGAAATGTCTGAATTTTGTCACGTCTTTCTATAATTGAGGGCAATAGTTTGATGTTTCCATCAAGTAAGTGTGTGTGTGTGTGTGTGTGTCTGTGTGTGCGTGTGCGTGTGCGTGTTTGCAGGTGATCGATGGCTACTATGACCGAGTGAATGAGCCAAACGGTCGGGGTGGAAGCTTTTTTGCTGTGTGCAGAGGAAAGGTACTGTAGATGACCCTGAAACACACACACACACACACACACACACACACACACACACACACACACACACACACACACACACACACATTATTCTGATTGTCATCGCTATAGTCATCAGCTATTTAGTGGTTTGGCTGTCGTCACTGAAGCGTGACCGAGATGGACAACGATAAGGAAACTGCTGCTACTGTAGTTTTTACTCCTCACATCATTATTCATCAATTGTGAAATGAAGACTAAGATGAACAGAGATAAAGAATCTGCTACTGTAGGCTTTAAATCTCATATAGGTCCTGACATCATTATTCATCAATTGTGAAGTGAAGACTAAGATGAACAGAGATAAAGAATCTGCTACTGTAGGCTTTAAATCTCATATAGGTCCTGACATCATTATTCATCAATTGTGAAATGAAGACTAAGATGAACAGAGATAAAGAATCTGCTACTGTAGGCTTTAAATCTCATATAGGTCCTGACATCATTATTCATCAATTGTGAAGTGAAGACGATGATGGACAGAAATAAGAAACTACTACCGTATGCTTTAAACCTCACTATGATGGACAGAGATTAGAAAACTGCTACCGTATGCTTTAAACCTCACTATGATGGACAGAGATTAGAAAACTGCTACCGTATGCTTTAAACCTCACTATGATCAACAGAGATAAAGAAACCGTAGACTTTAAACCTCATATACAGTAAATGGTCTAGTGTGAAATGAAGAGGATGATGAACAGAGATAAAGAAACTACTACCGTAGGCTTCACTCCCCAGATACAGTAAATCATCAAAGTCAAAGTCAAAGCGAACTTTATTGTCAATCAAGCTCTGCAACAGTACATTGCACACAGACTGAAATTGCATTTCTCAAGGCTCCAATGTGCAGTTAAAAAAAAGACATACAACTGAGATGTATATAGGACATCACAACTCACAAGACATAATCATCACACATCACACATCTAGTGTGAAGTGAAGACAGTGATGAACAGAAATAATGAAACTGCTACTGTAGGCTTTAATCGGCACATAAATCATAGAGTTTGAAATGAAGACTGTGAGGATCAATAAAGTATCTATCTATCTATCTATCTATCTATCTATCTATCTATCTAGACACTAGTGAGGGACAAAGGTGCGCTCAACTCCACTAAAGTTAAAAGGGTTTTTGGGTGCGTTAAGCAAAGGGAAGTGTCGCTGAGGATGGCATAGGCCTAAAAGCGTCCGTTTTGGCCATCTTTTCATTAAATAGCTTTAGAGTTCAAGCTTGAGAGTGTGTTTATTTTCTTATTCAGAGATGAAGACACTGCTACTATCAAAGGCAGTACAAAGGAGAGGGTTGTGAGATTGTGTGTGTGTGTGTGTGTGTGTTTGTGTGTGTGTGTGTGTGTGAGAGTGATTGAGAACACACTCTCCCTCAGTCTCACCTGTTTCACACGTATACATAACACAGAGACAGACCCATACTGTACATCACACACACACACACACACACACACACACACACACACTTTCTCATCATGAGAAATTGTGTTGATGCAGAATATCGGTAATATGACCCAATTGTGGGGGCACAGATCATGGAAATTATGAAGTGTGTGTGTGTGTGTGTGTGTGTGTGTGTGTGTGTGTGTGTGTGTGTGTGTAGTGTGTGTGTGTGAAAGAGAGAGGGAGAAAGAGAGAGAGCATGCACTTGTAATTATCAGGAAGATGATGAATTCAGAAAATACTAGTTTTGAATTCAGTCTTTGATGTCATGTGATGTCATAGCCGGGGCCTACTGAGGGTGAATCCCCTTAGGGGTTGCTAAGGGTTTCAGACAGAATCACCCCGACAACAGAAAGAACCAAAATATCACCCAAAAAGAGACACCCCCCTGGCTTGCGATTCTGTCTGGAAACTTGCAGTATTTTCCTTTCTGATGTTTTCAGCTCCATTAGCTCTGTAAGGGGCCGTCCTCTTGACAACAGAGGAGTTTTTGCGGCCCCCTCGGCGCTGAGTTTGCAAGAAACACAGTCGTAAAAATAGTTTAATCCCTGCACCCAAAGACGCTGAGCCAAGCAGATAAGAGCTCTGAGTTTAGCAGAACCAGTGAATCACCAGTTTCTCTTCAGCTTTGTGGGAACTGAAGGGGCTTTGAGATTCGTAGAAAGTGTGTGTGTGTGTGTGTGTGTGTGTGTGTGTGTGTGTGTGTGTGTGTGTTCACTGCGCAAACACACACATACTGATAGATGTGCAAGCTCAGTCATAGTCCTGTCAGTCCTGTCTATGATGTGTCAGCACATAGACGTGTCTCTAAGTGTGTGTGTGTGTGTGTGTGTGTGTGTGTGAATTCATCCCCCAAGCACACATAGTTACAGATGTGCAAGCTCAGTCATAGTCATGTCTATGATGTGTCAGCACGTGCACATGTGTGTGTGTGTGTTTGTTTGTTTGTTTGTTTGTTTGTATGTGTGTCTGCGTGAGTACATCCATAGTGTGCATCGCACATGCTCACACACCCTTAGAAATATGCAAGCTCAGTCATTGTCCTGTGTGTGTGTGTGTGTGTGTGTGTGTGTGTGTGTGTGTGTGTGTGTGTGTGTGTGTGTGTGTGTGTGTGTGTGTGTGTGTGAGAGCTTCTGTAAGTATGTGTGTGTTTGGGTTATGGATGTACGAATGCAGATATGCAGTCATAGTCCTGTCTATGATATATCAGCATGTTAGATGTTAGGATGTACTCACACAGAACACATTAAAGTGTGTGTGACAGCATGTGTGTTTTATAGCAACCAGGATACCACTCACTAGTTAATTACTAATCAGCCCCACCTGGATTCATTGAGGAAGATGCGGGGAATTGACAGGGAAGTCATGGGCCGTCACAACACACACACACACACACACACCCACATACTTACAGATGTGCAAGCTCAGTCAGAGTTCTGTCTATGACGTCATGTGTGTGTGTGTGTGTGTGTGTGTGTGTGTGTGTGTGTGTGTGTGTGTGTGTGTGTGTGTGTACTTGCGTGTCTTGTCAAGATTAAAAGTACTCTTAGTCTGTAGTGTGCAGATGTTTCAAAGATGTGGTATCTTCATGTATCTGTGTGTGTGTGCGTGTGTGTGTTTGCGTTTCAGGCTAGTGAAGGTCTGGACTTTGCTAATTCCTATGGGAGAGGTGTAGTGATCACTGGACTGCCCTTCCCCCCACGCATGGACCCGCGAGTCACTCTCAAGATGCAGTACCTGGAGGAGATGAGCCGCAAGAGGGAACCCGGAGTTAAGGTAACACACACACACACACACACACACACACATACACACACACACACACACAGACCAGCGGGTCACACTCAAGATGCAGTACCTGGAGGAGATGAGCCGCAAGAGGGAACCCGGAGCCCCCCCCCCCCCCCCTCTCCCACGACGCGGGTCACACCAGTCAGTACCGGGACCGGAGCGTGCACACACACACACACACACACACACACACACACACACACACACTCTCACACACAGACCAGCGGGTCACACTCAAGATGCAGTACCTGGAGGAGATGAGCCGCAAGAGGGAACCCGGAGTTAAGGTAACACACACACACACACACACACACACCCCCACACACACACACACACACACACACACACGACCCACGGGTCACACTCTAGGTGCAGTGGAGGAGGAGTTGAGCCGTAAGAAGGAACCCGGAGTTAAGGGGGGGGTTCAGAATTTTCGATGTTACACCTCATTTCCAAGTAAGCCTGAGTGATATCTGTCACTGGAGAGCGTTTTCAACTCATTTCATCCAGTCATTCTATCAGCTGAGTTTGCTGGGGCTAAGCTAAGTCTTGTGAACTCTACAGTACACCGCAAGCACATGAATTATAATGCCAGCCTATCGCGGGTAAATGTATGTGTTGATAGAACAATGTTAGGAATAAAACTATCCTGGCATCGCTATGCTTATATATTACAATTTATAATCATGGATCATGGATCATCATGGACTGGATGAAATGTGTTGAAAATGGTCTCCACTGATAGATATCACTCCAGCTTATTTGGAAATGAGGTTTAACATCAAAAATTCTGAAACGCCCCCGCCCCAGGCGATGGAAGAGGGCATCTGGTGTTAAGAACACACACACACACACACACACACACACACACACACAGACCCGCGTGCTAATCAGGTCATATGAACTGTAAGAGGGAACCTGATGTCAAGATAACTCACACACACAACACAGACCCGTTTCATACGCAGGCGATGGAAGAGGGCATCTGGTGTTAAGATAACACACACACACAACACAGACCCGTTTGTCACACAGGTGATGAGGGGGTACATGTCAGTCACCTCTGTTATCCAGGAAAGAACCTGATAAGTACAGTTCCAGGATGATGGAAGATGGCGTTGTTTATCCCAGTTGATGTGGACCACACAGAACCAGACCATGATTAAAGCCAGTGCGGTACACTGCAGCAGATAGCCACTGGCCTGCACACACACACACTCACTCACACAATTTATGCCTGTGTGGTACACTGCAGCAGATAGCCACTGGCCTGCACACACACACACACACACACACACACACACACACACACACACACACACACACACACTCACTCACTCACGCGATTTATGCCTGTGTGGTACACAGGAGCAGATAGCCACACACACACACACACACACACACACACACACACACACACACACACACACACATAATTAATGCCTCTATGGTACACTGGAGCACCACCATATTCCATCTAATCTCTCATGATGAGAACATCAGGAAGAACAGAAAGAACCGTTATGTTTAGTTGTTTTTTTGGTATTATTTGCCCTCAACGGTGCCTTCCAGGCAGTGCTGCCCTCAAGGCACATCCCTTCCCCCAATTTAGGGTCAGGATGAGGGTTGAGGGGGTTAAGTTTAGGGTAAGGTAGTGCCTATTAGGCTGTGCTGCCTGGAGGCAAAAAACACCATTTAGCTGTTTATTCAGGCTCAGCTTAAGCAGAAAGGCAAACCGCATAGGCTCTGTAAATAATGCATTTCAATTTCAATTCTTTCAACACCCAAATAACCCATCTCTGATATTTGATAGAACAGTAGCATAGCCTACTTCATTCATAGTACTGTAGATGCTTAATGAAATAAGGTTTTGAAATGTTACTACTTGTGGTGTTTTTAAGCGATATTCAACTTTTACAGCATTTCATGGACCTTTCCTAAATATTTTGAAACGCGTTGAAAGTATAAAATTTCCAAATGAGCGTACTCTCAAACACACACACACACACATACACATACACACACACACACACAGAGACACAAACAAACACACACACACAGACATAGACCTGTTTGGGCGTGAGACATGTTTGCCGTATTTGAAGTGCACAGATGTCCGACCTCTTGTCTGCCCCAAAAGGACCAGCACTACATACCTTAGCTTGGGGCCACCACTAACACACCTTAGCTTGGGGCCGCTACAACACACCTTAGCTTGGGGCTGCTACAACACACCTTAGCTTGGGGCCGCTACAACACACCTTAGCGGGCCGCTACAACACACCTTAGCTTGCGGCCGCTACAACACACCTTAGCTTGGGGCCGCTACAACACACCTTAGCTTGGGGCCGCTACAACACACCTTAGCTTGGGGCTGCCACAACACACCTTAGCTTGGGGCTGCTACAACACACCTTAGCTTGGGGCCGCTACAACACACCTTAGCTTTAGCATGTTTGCATCTGCAGGAAGCAGACTGACTTACTCACTTCACTTCACCCCACCCATAGATACACACACACACAACAGGCACACACACACAAACACACACACACACACACACACAAACAGGCACACACACACACAAACAGGCACACACACACACAAACAGGCACACACACACAAACACACACACAAACAGGCACACACACACAAACAGGCACACACACACAAACACACACACAAACAGGCACACACACACAAACACACACACAAACACACACACAAACAGACACCCAGTAGAGTTTGAGGGTGAATCCCTGCGCCCACGTAAGACCAAAAAATGACTTGGGCAATTATCCTATGAAGCTGATGATTTTGGCTTTGTCAGTTTTCTTCAGTAATCTTGGGCTATTCAACTGGTTACCATTGTGAGGAAACCCTCTTAATCCCACACAAACACACACACACACACACACACTCGTAAAGAGACACAGGAAGGTGGAGGAATCAGTCATAGTGATTCTAAGTTCGCACACACACACATGCGCACACACACACACAAACAGACACCAAGTGGAGTTGGAGGGTGAATCCCTGCGTCCACGTAAGACCAAAAAATGACTTGGGCAATTATCCTATGAAGCTGATGATTTTGGCTTTGTCAGTTTTCTTCAGTAATCTTGGGCTTTTCAACTGGTTACCATTGTGAGGAAACCCTCTTAATTCCACACACACACACACACACACACATACACACACACACACACACACTTGTAAAGAGACACAGGAAGGTGGAGGAATCAGTCATAGTGATTCTAAGTTTGCACACTCACACATGCGCACACACACACAAACAGACACCAAGTGGAGTTGGAGGGTGAATCCCTGCGTCCACGTAAGACCAAAAAATGACTTGGGCAATTATCCTATGAAGCTGATGATTTTGGCTTTGTCAGTTTTCTTCAGTAATCTTGGGCTTTTCAACTGGTTACCATTGTGAGGAAACCCTCTTAATTCCACACACACACACACACACACACACACACACACACACACACACACACACACACACACACACTTGTAAAGAGACACAGGAAGGTGGAGGAATCAGTCATAGTGATTCTAAGTTTGCACATGCACACACACACACACCCCTGTGTGGGCCTGAGACTTGTTTTCCAGAGAAGTGTTTGCACACACAGTACAGCATGTGTGTTCCCCTCCCTATCCGCCCATGTATCCATGCTTCAGTCACACACTCCCTTGCGGTGTCTAGTAACACACACACTCCCCTACGATGTTCAGTCACACACACACACACTCCCTTGCGGTGTCTAGTAACACACACACACACCCACACACACTCCCCTACAATGTTCAGTCACACACACACACACTCCCCTGCCATGTTTAGTAATACACACACACACACACACACACACACACACACACACACCTACTGGCTCTGTCACACACTCCCCTGCGAGGCTCCTCCACCCATGCAGGAGTCTTGGGGGGGGGGGGGGGGGTTACCAGCGTGGTCATTGACTTCCTACGCACTTACACACAATTTTCGTTTTTCAATAGCCAAGATTCCAGACCTTTTGCGAAGTGAAGCGTACAGCGTTTCTCAAAGTCAAGGAAGTATGCTTGTCAGGCAGCAAGTACTGTTCCAATGTCAAAGATTCATATAAATTCTAGCGAGGACTGAGTAGCCTGACATAGCCCGACCATAATACCGCTGTTCATCCGTATTCATGGTCTGGAGGTTCTTTTACCTGACACGATTATATGGGGAGGGCATTCATACGAGCTGTCCAATCGTTTCAAACCAGAACTGATCAGCTTCGCTTATTGGCCGGTAGACTCTCTACCGATGTAGACATGCCCATGAAGACCGTCCCCAGACCATGAATACGGATGAACAGTAGTATTATGGTCGGGCTATGTCAGGCTAAGGACAGATGCCTTTGTTCTTAGATTTTTCAAGGATGCACTGATGGAACCTAGTTTTTGAAGTGTATGACTTGCAAGGCGAGTGTGCTACCTAGGAAGCATTCTCGACTTTGAGAAGCACTCTTAGACTGAGGGTCTAGTTACGATCAGGCTAGGTCACTAGGTCATCATAGCACACCTGAGGCTTCTATCTTTGATCTTTGGCTTTTCACCTGGTTATTAGGAAGCCATCGCTGTCCCAGGACTTGGCCTACATCCTACAAGTGTCATTCAGGAACTATGTTTGTCTTGCGGAGGATCTTGTGTTCTATGCATATCAAAGAACCTCATTGGTCACATCCATATGATTACTGGTGTACAAGATGCAGTTCCATTATGTCCTGTGTCAGTGCAAAGTACAGAAGTGAATCACTGTTTTTTGCTTTTATTGTAAAGCACTTTCATTTAGGGATGTCCCGATCCGATATTTGGATCGGATCGGCCGCTCAATATCAGCAAAAATATGCCTATCGGATCGGCATGCACGAGAAAAATCTGGATTTTTTATTAAAAGTCTGCTCTGTGTTTTCCAATGCACCGATCCATTCCGTCTTTTTCAGTTGGTTTACCCAAATTCCAGGCCGCATTTTCAGTACACCTTCCAGCAACCTGCTTGCTTGCTTGGCTGCTTGCTTTTGAGAGAGACTCGTTCGCCTGTGCAGCTCATACAGTCATCCCAAATGGTAGGCTAGAGTTGACTGCTTTTAGATTTGGGAAGATTGTGTCTGATTGTGTCTACTATTACAATTACTAAGAAACTACAATATCAGATCGGAAGTGCATAAAGCTGGATCGGGACATCCCTACTTTCATTCACCATTCTTAACTGCCTTATTGATTCTCGACCCTATGACTGATGAATAGTGGAGGTGATTAGTAACACACACACACCATCCACACACACACACACACCACACACACACACACACACACACACACACACACACACACACACACACACACACACATCAGGGTGTCCACCAAATAAGGCCATAGACGCACATTTACTCACACACACACACGCAGGCAGGCAGGCACACACACACTCACACACATTCACACGGTCTTCCAATGCATCCACATGCTAGTGAGATGACTCTTTTATCCTGTGCAAATCCCCCTCCAATGCACATAAACCACACGCCAACACACAACACACATCACACACAACACACATCACACATCACACACTCACGCACACAGTGAGCCACAATGGGGATGCATCACCCCAGTTTCCCACACTGGGATCCAAAACACCATTGTCACCATAAACCTTAAACACACATACACACACACACACACACACACACACACACACACACATACTCACACTAACTCACTGTTTATCCAGGGTTGTAATCATAGACTAGGGAAGCAGCGTCTGGTTTCTGATGATTTATGCCGGAGATCGGTCATAAGCAAACACAAGCTCATTACAATTGAATGTCTGTGATTTGCTTTAGCCACTTCCTGTAAGTATAAGTGGGGTTAGCGTAATGGATTTGAGCATGATTTATTTTCTTATCTCCTGTTGTAAACTGCAGTGAATTTAGTCATCCATACAGGACACACAAGCTGGGTGCCCATGGTTTATATGAATACCTTCAGTTGTGTTCTTTCCAAATGTGTAGACACACAGTCATTTTGTGTGCCCATGGTTTATATTAACAGTGTGGTATCTAACTGTGTGTACTGTATTTGAAACTGGTTTGTTTGGATGGAAGTTTCTAGTGAATTAAACACGTGCGTCACTTTAGCCTCTCATACCCCATCTTTTCCCACACTTTATTTGGTCACACGTGGTTTTAATTAGTGCTGTCAAACGATTAAAATAATTAATCTCATTAATCACAATTTTGCAATGATTAATTGTGATTAATCATTTTTAATCGCAATTCATTTCCTCCAGTAAGAATTTGGATGCTAGGGTATGGATCCTTATTTTGCCCTGTAAAGGCCCTGATACGAAATAGTTGGCTTTGTTCTTCTCAAATGGGGCAATTTACACCTGTCTCCTACCCCCAAGGATTCCCCAAACATGTTGTTGGACAGTCAGGAGCTAGGCCATAATCTTTGTATAGTTTGACTTGATAGCCGAGCCATTTTCTATCTGAAATTGAACATAATACATGCCATGAAAGTGGAACTGTATGTGTTTGTGTGCGTGTGTGTGTGTGTGTGTGTGTGTGTGTGTCTATCTATCTGTCTGTCTGTCTGTCTGTGTACAAGATAACTCGAAAAGTACTGCACGGATTTCGATAACATTTTCGGACAATTTGTGTATTGGGACAAGTAAGAGCTAATTCAGTTTTGGTGGCAATCGGTGGTACAGAACGCCATCTGGAATTGATATATTTTGTCTGTGACCACATTGCCTTGGCGGAGGTCTGTGATCTCTCAGTGCTTTTCTAGTTCAGTTTTTGTCTAACCCAATTTTGGTCATTCTTTTTTTCTATTGCCCTGTTTAAGATGGAGCTTTTTCCTCAGGGACTAGATCTACGGAAATCCTGTAGCCATTATGTGTATGGAATAAATCTGCAGCTTGCGTGCATACTGCTAGTAGAATCTAGCAACCCATTTTGTTTTAAAGGGACACCAGGCAACGTTTTACTGTTAATTTACCATCCTCAAAGTCACTTTGATGATTTAATGCGGGGTGACCGATGGCTCTCTCGTCAGTCTCTAGTGTTTGTTTCACAGTAATCCCGCTTGGCAGAATGACTGTTCGCGGGTCCACGAAATAGAAACTGAAAGTAGATATAACTGAAATTGCATTCATTACCGGCTTGTCAGACAACGTAGCGTACGAAAATGATCATCCTTGGTTCGTATTTTTAAGTAAATAAATTATATATAAATTTACAGTAATTGTTGAGAATATACAATGTAGTTGTAATTTTTATAATATTTCGGCGACTGTAGGTGGAGCTCCGGAGATAGAAAAACGCAGTCCTGCCTGGTGTCCCTTTAAAGATGGGAAAACATTTTCTGTGACATTGAATCCATGCGAATGGTCATGGTTTGCTTTGGTGAGGGTACACATTCTCCAACAATAGTGGAAGATAGTCATAAACCGCTCACAAAAAGTAAGGAAACTTCACTTTGACCCATTATATCTCCCCTTTAATAATACCAATCCCTAAAGTGTTTTATATAATTTTCATCGTTGATTTGTCACCTTTACAGTGAAGTATAGCTTGTAAACATCGGGCGATCATGGAATGCGCACAGCCAAACGTGTGAGTAGTGCCAACCAAAAATGTGCCAAAATGGCCTGTTATACTGTTCCGTTGGTATAGCCTTTGTTGCTTGGAGCATTGATGATTGCACTCACCCAAAAAAATGAGGACAAGAACAAAAAAAACATGTTGGCCATACACTTTACACTCAGTGTCAGGGCCCCCAGTAACATGTGGAAGATTTGAGCAGTTGAACAGTTGAATAATATTGTACGTCTCTGGCAGTGAACCTACGGTTCCTTAGTGCAGTAAAAGTGAGGAACTGGTCTTCTTGGGGTGTTGTCTTCTTGAGACGGCCATGTCTTGGTCTGTCTTTGGCTTCCGCAGTCTCATGGAACTTGGTCCTAAGTTTGGAAATGGTACCAGGACTGACACCAATGATTCTGCCACTACATGCTGGGACACCAGCCTCAGGTTGCCCCATTGCACAGGCCCTATCCTGAAGGAACAAAAGTAGCATCACCAGTGTTGCTGCTAGGAGAAACCACAAACCCAACAAGTTGCTGAACCCATGCTCAGGTGCTAATTGAGGCACACCAGTGACTTGCACTCATCTGGCAGCACTTGAAGCCCAAAGTCAGATGCAGCAGAACTATTACTATGGCCATTTTGGCACATTTTTGGTTGGGACTACTCACACGTTTGGCTGTGTTGCGCATTCCATGATTGCCCGATGCTTACAAGCTATACCTCATTGTAAAGGTGACGAACCAACGATAAAAATGATATAAAACACTTTAGGGGTTGGTATTATTGAAGGGGAGCTATAATGGGCCAAAGTCAAGTTTCCTTACTTTTTGTGAGCGGTTTATAATATATTATTTGATTATTTTACACTGAAACTAGAAAAGCACTCAGAGTGTGCAGACCTCCACCAAGGCAACGGGGTCACAATATATATTCCAGATGGTGTTCTGGATCACTGATCACCACCAAAATGGAATCAGTTGTTACTCGTCCCAATACACACGTTGTTCAAAAAATTCATCCAAATCAGTTCAGTACTTTTTTCGAGTTGTGTTGCACACAGACAGACAGACAGACAGACAGACACACACACACACACACACACACACACACACACACACAAGAAGCTGGTGAAAGCCTAACCTCCTTGGCGGAGGTGACTAATTTTGCAAGGGGGTGACATAAATTGTAACATGCTGATGGGTTACTTTCATCTCTGGAAACTTCACAAGCTGGTGTGTGGTGAGTGTTCTGGTCCCATAATGGCTGCCATGCATCACCCACTGGGGTTCTATACACCGCTGTAACAAATTCCTTTAAAGGAGAACTCCACTGGAAATCAATTCATGGCCCTGTTGTTCAAACCAACCAAGTGCTGTAGGTAGGAAAAAGAATAAGAAGATGTGATACAACGTAGACTGAGCAGTGAACCGGCAACTAACACTAAGTGAATGGGGCATAGCAACCTACTTTCAGTTTAATTTCA
>JAODXP020006497.1:37500-50000 GCA_027497455.2 Sardinella longiceps
AGGAACACTGATGATGCTACTTTTGTTCCTTCAGGATAGGGCCTGTGCAATGGGGCAACCTGAGGCTGGTGTCCCAGCATGTAGTGGCAGAATCATTGGTGTCAGTCCTGGTACCATTTCCAAACTTAGGACCAAGTTCCATGAGACTGCGGAAGCCAAAGACAGACCAAGACATGGCCGTCTCAAGAAGACAACACCCCAAGAAGACCAGTTCCTCACTTTTACTGCACTAAGGAACCGTAGGTTCACTGCCAGAGACGTACAATATTATTCAACTGTTCAACTGCTCAAATCTTCCACATGTTACTGGGGGCCCTGACACTGAGTGTAAAGTGTATGGCCAACATGTTTTTTTTGTTCTTGTCCTCATTTTTTTGGGTGAGTGCAATCATCAATGCTCCAAGCAACAAAGGCTATACCAACGGAACAGTATAACAGGCCATTTTGGCACATTTTTGGTTGGCACTACTCACACGTTTGGCTGTGCGCATTCCATGATCGCCCGATGTTTACAAGCTATACTTCACTGTAAAGGTGACAAATCAACGATGAAAATTATATAAAACACTTTAGGGATCGGTATTATTAAAGGGGAGATATAATGAGTCAAAGTCAAGTTTCCTTACTTTTTGTGAGCGGTTTATGACTATCTTCCACTATTGTTGGAGAATGTGTACCCTCACCAAAGCAAACCATGACCATTCGCATGGATTCAATGTCACAGAAAATGTTTTCCCATCTTTAAAGGGACACCAGGCAGGACTGCGTTTTTCTATCTCCGGAGCTCCACCTACAGTCGCCGAAATATTATAAAAATTACAACTACATTGTATATTCTCAACAATTACTGTAAATTTATATATAATTTATTTACTTAAAAATACGAACCAAGGATGATCATTTTCGTACGCTACGTTGTCTGACAAGCCGGTAATGAATGCAATTTCAGTTATATCTACTTTCAGTTTCTATTTCGTGGACCCGCGAACAGTCATTCTGCCAAGCGGGATTACTGCGAAACAAACACTAGAGACTGACGAGAGAGCCATCGGTCACCCCGCATTAAATCATCAAAGTGACTTTGAGGATGGTAAATTAACAGTAAAACGTTGCCTGGTGTCCCTTTAAAACAAAATGGGTTGCTAGATTCTACTAGCAGTATGCACGCAAGCTGCAGATTTATTCCATACACATAATGGCTACAGGATTTCCGTAGATCTAGTCCCTGAGGAAAAAGCTCCATCTTAAACAGGGCAATAGAAAAAAAAGAATGACCAAAATTGGGTTAGACAAAAACTGAACTAGAAAAGCACTGAGAGATCACAGACCTCCGCCAAGGCAATGTGGTCACAGACAAAATATATCAATTCCAGATGGCGTTCTGTACCACCGATTGCCACCAAAACTGAATTAGCTCTTACTTGTCCCAATACACAAATTGTCCGAAAAATGTTATCGAAATCCGTGCAGTACTTTTCGAGTTATCTTGTACACAGACAGACAGACAGACAGATAGATAGACACACACACACACACACACACACACACACACACGCACACAAACACATACAGTTCCACTTTCATGGCATGTATTATGTTCAATTTCAGATAGAAAATGGCTCGGCTATCAAGTCAAACTATACAAAGATTATGGCCTAGCTCCTGACTGTCAAACAACATGTTTGGGAAATCCTTGGGGGTAGGAGACAGGTGTAAATTGCCCCATTTGAGAAGAACAAAGCCAACTATTTCGTATCAGGGCCTTTACAGGGCAAAATAAGGATCCATACCCTAGCATCCAAATTCTTACTGGAGGAAATGAATTGCAATTAAAAATGATTAATCACAATTAATCATTGCAAAATTGTGATTAATGAGATTAATTATTTTAATCGTTTGACAGCACTAATTAAAACCACGTGTGATCAAATAAAGTGTGGGAAAAGATGGGGTATGAGAGGCTAATGTGACGCACGTGTTTAATTCACTAGAAACTTCCATCCAAACAAACCAGTTTCAAATACAGTACACACAGTTAGATACCACACTGTTAATATAAACCATGGGCACACAAAATGACTGTGTGTCTACACATTTGGAAAGAACACAACTGAAGGTATTCATATAAACCATGGGCACCCAGCTTGTGTGTCCTGTATGGATGACTAAATTCACTGCAGTTTACAACAGGAGATAAGAAAATAAATCATGCTCAAATCCATTACGCTAACCCCACTTATACTTACAGGAAGTGGCTAAAGCAAATCACAGACATTCAATTGTAATGAGCTTGTGTTTGCTTATGACCAATCTCCAGCATAAATCATCATAAACCAGACGCTGCTTCCCTAGTCTATGATTACAACCCTGGATAAACAGTGAGTTAGTGTGAGTATGTGTGTGTGTGTGTGTTTAAGGTTTATGGTGACAATGGTGTTTTGGATCCCAGTGTGGGAAACTGGGGTGATGCATCCCCATTGTGGCTCACTGTGTGCGTGAGTGTGTGATGTGTGATGTGTGTTGTGTGTGGGTGTTTGTGATGTGTGTTGTGTGTTGGCGTGTGGTTTATGTGCATTGGAGGGGGATTTGCACAGGATAAAAGAGTCATCTCACTAGCATGTGGATGCATTGGAAGACCGTGTGAATGTGTGTGAGTGTGTGTGTGTGCCTGCCTGCGTGTGTGTGTGTGAGTAAATGTGCGTCTATGGCCTTATTTGGTGGACACCCTGATGTGTGTGTGTGTGTGTGTGTGTGTGTGTGTGTGTGTGGATGGTGTGTGTGTGTGTTACTAATCACCTCCACTATTCATCAGTCATAGGGTCGAGAATCAATAAGGCAGTTAAGAATGGTGAATGAAAGTAGGGATGTCCCGATCCAGCTTTATGCACTTCCGATCTGATATTGTAGTTTCTTAGTAATTGTAATAGTAGACACAATCAGACACAATCTTCCCAAATCTAAAAGCAGTCAACTCTAGCCTACCATTTGGGATGACTGTATGAGCTGCACAGGCGAACGAGTCTCTCTCAAAAGCAAGCAGCCAAGCAAGCAAGCAGGTTGCTGGAAGGTGTACTGAAAATGCGGCCTGGAATTTGGGTAAACCAACTGAAAAAGACGGAATGGATCGGTGCATTGGAAAACACAGAGCAGACTTTTAATAAAAAATCCAGATTTTTCTCGTGCATGCCGATCCGATAGGCATATTTTTGCTGATATTGGCGGCCGATCCGATCCAAATATCGGATCGGGACATCCCTAAATGAAAGTGCTTTACAATAAAAGCAAAAAACAGTGATTCACTTCTGTACTTTGCACTGACACAGGACATAATGGAACTGCATCTTGTACACCAGTAATCATATGGATGTGACCAATGAGGTTCTTTGATATGCATAGAACACAAGATCCTCCGCAAGACAAACATAGTTCCTGAATGACACTTGTAGGATGTAGGCCAAGTCCTGGGACAGCGATGGCTTCCTAATAACCAGGTGAAAAGCCAAAGATCAAAGATAGAAGCCTCAGGTGTGCTATGATGACCTAGTGACCTAGCCTGATCGTAACTAGACCCTCAGTCTAAGAGTGCTTCTCAAAGTCGAGAATGCTTCCTAGGTAGCACACTCGCCTTGCAAGTCATACACTTCAAAAACTAGGTTCCATCAGTGCATCCTTGAAAAATCTAAGAACAAAGGCATCTGTCCTTAGCCTGACATAGCCCGACCATAATACTACTGTTCATCCGTATTCATGGTCTGGGGACGGTCTTCATGGGCATGTCTACATCGGTAGAGAGTCTACCGGCCAATAAGCGAAGCTGATCAGTTCTGGTTTGAAACGATTGGACAGCTCGTATGAATGCCCTCCCCATATAATCGTGTCAGGTAAAAGAACCTCCAGACCATGAATACGGATGAACAGCGGTATTATGGTCGGGCTATGTCAGGCTACTCAGTCCTCGCTAGAATTTATATGAATCTTTGACATTGGAACAGTACTTGCTGCCTGACAAGCATACTTCCTTGACTTTGAGAAACGCTGTACGCTTCACTTCGCAAAAGGTCTGGAATCTTGGCTATTGAAAAACGAAAATTGTGTGTAAGTGCGTAGGAAGTCAATGACCACGCTGGTAAACCCCCCCCCCCCCCCCAAGACTCCTGCATGGGTGGAGGAGCCTCGCAGGGGAGTGTGTGACAGAGCCAGTAGGTGTGTGTGTGTGTGTGTGTGTGTGTGTGTGTGTGTGTGTACTAAACATGGCAGGGGAGTGTGTGTGTGTGTGACTGAACATTGTAGGGGAGTGTGTGTGGGTGTGTGTGTGTGTTACTAGACACCGCAAGGGAGTGTGTGTGTGTGTGACTGAACATCGTAGGGGAGTGTGTGTGTTACTAGACACCGCAAGGGAGTGTGTGACTGAAGCATGGATACATGGGCGGATAGGGAGGGGAACACACATGCTGTACTGTGTGTGCAAACACTTCTCTGGAAAACAAGTCTCAGGCCCACACAGGGGTGTGTGTGTGTGTGCATGTGCAAACTTAGAATCACTATGACTGATTCCTCCACCTTCCTGTGCTCTCTTTACAAGTGTGTGTGTGTGTGTGTGTGTGTGTGTGTGTGTGTGTGTGTGTGTGTGTGTGTGTGTGTGGAATTAAGAGGGTTTCCTCACAATGGTAACCAGTTGAAAAGCCCAAGATTACTGAAGAAAACTGACAAAGCCAAAATCATCAGCTTCATAGGATAATTGCCCAAGTCATTTTTTGGTCTTACGTGGACGCAGGGATTCACCCTCCAACTCCACTTGGTGTCTGTTTGTGTGTGTGTGTGCGCATGTGTGAGTGTGCGAACTTAGAATCACTATGACTGATTCCTCCACCTTCCTGTGTCTCCTTTACAAGTGTGTGTGTGTGTGTGTGTGTATGTGTGTGTGTGTGTGTGTGTGTGGAATTAAGAGGGTTTCCTCACAATGGTAACCAGTTGAAAAGCCCAAGATTACTGAAGAAAACTGACAAAGCCAAAATCATCAGCTTCATAGGATAATTTGCCCAAGTCATTTTTTGGTCTTACGTGGACGCAGGGATTCACCCTCCAACTCCACTTGGTGTCTGTTTGTGTGTGTGTGTGCGCATGTGTGTGTGTGCGAACTTAGAATCACTATGACTGATTCCTCCACCTTCCTGTGTCTCTTTACGAGTGTGTGTGTGTGTGTGTGTGTTTGTGTGGGATTAAGAGGGTTTCCTCACAATGGTAACCAGTTGAATAGCCCAAGATTACTGAAGAAAACTGACAAAGCCAAAACCATCAGCTTCATAGGATAATTGCCCAAGTCATTTTTTGGTCTTACGTGGGCGCAGGGATTCACCCTCAAACTCTACTGGGTGTCTGTTTGTGTGTGTGTTTGTGTGTGTGTTTGTGTGTGTGTGCCTGTTTGTGTGTGTGTTTGTGTATGTGTTTGTGTGTGTACCTGTTTGTGTGTGTGTGCCTGTTTGTGTGTGTGTTTGTGTGTGTGTGCCTGTTTGTGTGTGTGTGTGCCTGTTTGTGTGTGTGTGCCTGTTTGTGTGTGTGTTTGTGTGTGTGTTTGTGTGTGTGTGCCTGTTTGTGTGTGTGTGTATCTATGGGTGGGGTGAAGTGAAGTGAGTAAGTCAGTCTGCTTCCTGCAGATGCAAACATGCTAAAGCTAAGGTGTGTTGTAGCGGCCCCAAGCTAAGGTGTGTTGTAGCAGCCCCAAGCTAAGGTGTGTTGTAGCGGCCCCAAGCTAAGGTGTGTTGTAGCGGCCGCAAGCTAAGGTGTGTTGTAGCGGCCCCAAGCTAAGGTGTGTTGTAGCAGCCCCAAGCTAAGGTGTGTTGTAGCAGCCCCAAGCTAAGGTGTGTTGTAGCGGCCCCAAGCTAAGGTGTGTTGTAGCGGCCCCAAGCTAAGGTATGTAGTGCTGGTCCTTTTGGGGCAGACAAGAGGTCGGACATCTGTGCACTTCAAATACGGCAAACATGTCTCACGCCCAAACAGGTCTATGTCTGTGTGTGTGTGTTTGTTTGTGTCTCTGTGTGTGTGTGTGTGTGTGTGTGTATGTGTGTATGTGTGTGTGTGTGTGTTTGAGAGTACGCTCATTTGGAAATTTTATTCTTTCAACATGTTTCAAAATATTTAGGAAAGGTCCATGAAATGCTGTAAAAGTTGAATATTGCTTAAAAACACCACAAGTAGTAACATTTCAAAACCTTATTTCATTAAGCATCTACAGTACTATGAATGCTACTGTTCTATCAAATATCAGAGATGGGTTATCTGGGTGTTGAAAGAATTGAAATTGAAATGCATTATTTACAGAGCCTATGCGGTTTGCCTTTCTGCTTAAGCTGAGCCTGAATAAACAGCTAAATGGTGTTTTTTGCCTCCAGGCAGCACAGCCTAATAGGCACTACCTTACCCTAAACTTAACCCCCTCAACCCTCATCCTGACCCTAAATTGGGGGAAGTAGTGCCTTGAGGGCAGCACTGCCTGGAAGGCACCGTTGAGGGCAAATAATACCAAAAAAACAACTAAACATAACGGTTCTTTCTGTTCTTCCTGATGTTCTCATCATGAGAGATTAGATGGAATATGGTGGTGCTCCAGTGTACCATAGAGGCATTAATTATGTGTGTGTGTGTGTGTGTGTGTGTGGCTATCTGCTCCTGTGTACCACACAGGCATAAATCGCGTGAGTGAGTGAGTGAGTGTGTGTGTGTGTGTGTGTGTGTGTGTGTGTGTGCAGGCCAGTGGCTATCTGCTGCAGTGTACCACACAGGCATAAATTGTGTGAGTGAGTGTGTGTGTGTGCAGGCCAGTGGCTATCTGCTGCAGTGTACCGCACTGGCTTTAATCATGGTCTGGTTCTGTGTGGTCCACATCAACTGGGATAAACAACGCCATCTTCCATCATCCTGGAACTGTACTTATCAGGTTCTTTCCTGGATAACAGAGGTGACTGACATGTACCCCCTCATCACCTGTGTGACAAACGGGTCTGTGTTGTGTGTGTGTGTGTTATCTTAACACCAGATGCCCTCTTCCATCGCCTGCGTATGAAACGGGTCTGTGTTGTGTGTGTGAGTTATCTTGACATCAGGTTCCCTCTTACAGTTCATATGACCTGATTAGCACGCGGGTCTGTGTGTGTGTGTGTGTGTGTGTGTGTGTGTGTGTGTGATCTTAACACCAGATGCCCTCTTCCATCATCGTCTAGGGGCGGGGGGGTTTCAGAATTTTTGATAGTTAAATCCTCATTTCCAAATAAGCTGGAGTGATATCTATCAGTGGAGACCATTTTCAACACATTTCATCCAGTCCATGATGATCCATGATCCATGATTATAAATTGTAATATATAAGCATAGCGATGCCAGGATAGTTTTATTCCTAACATTGTTCTATCAACACATACATTTACCCGCGATAGGCTGGCATTATAATTCATGTGCTTGCGGTGTACTGTAGAGTTCACAAGACTTAGCTTAGCCCCAGCAAACAGCTGATAGAATGACTGGATGAAATGAGTTGAAAACGCTCTCCAGTGACAGATATCACTCAGGCTTACTTGGAAATGAGGTGTAACATCGAAAATTCTGAACCCCCCCCTTAACTCCGGGTTCCTTCTTACGGCTCAACTCCTCCTCCACTGCACCTAGAGTGTGACCCGTGGGTCTGTGTGTGTGTGTGTGTGTGTGTGTGTGTGTGTGTGTGTGTGTGTGTGAGTGTGTGTGTGTGTGTGTGTGTGTGTGTGTGTGTGTGTGTGTGTGTTACCTTAACTCCGGGTTCCCTCTTGCGGCTCATCTCCTCCAGGTACTGCATCTTGAGTGTGACCCGCTGGTCTGTGTGTGTGTGTGTGTGTGTGTGTGTGTGTGTGTGTGTGTGTGTACCTTAACTCCGGGTTCCCTCTTGCGGCTCATCTCCTCCAGGTACTGCATCTTGAGAGTGACTCGCGGGTCCATGCGTGGGGGAAGGGCAGTCCAGTGATCACTACACCTCTCCCATAGGAATTAGCAAAGTCCAGACCTTCACTAGCCTGAAACGCAAACACACACACGCACACACACACAGATACATGAAGATACCACATCTTTGAAACATCTGCACACTACAGACTAAGAGTACTTTTAATCTTGACAAGACACGCAAGTACACACACACACACACACACACACACACACACACACACACACAAATGACGTCATAGACAGAACTCTGACTGAGCTTGCACATCTGTAAGTATGTGGGTGTGTGTGTGTGTGTGTGTGTTGTGACGGCCCATGACTTCCCTGTCAATTCCCCGCATCTTCCTCAATGAATCCAGGTGGGGCTGATTAGTAATTAACTAGTGAGTGGTATCCTGGTTGCTATAAAACACACATGCTGTCACACACACTTTAATGTGTTCTGTGTGAGTACATCCTAACATCTAACATGCTGATATATCATAGACAGGACTATGACTGCATATCTGCATTCGTACATCCATAACCCAAACACACACATACTTACAGAAGCTCTCTCACACACACACACACACACACACACACACACACACACACAGGACAATGACTGAGCTTGCATATTTCTAAGGGTGTGTGAGCATGTGCGATGCACACTATGGATGTACTCACGCAGACACACAAACAAACAAACAAACAAACAAACAAACACACACACACACACACATGTGCACGTGCTGACACATCATAGACATGACTATGACTGAGCTTGCACATCTGTAACTATGTGTGCTTGGGGGATGAATTCACCCACACACACACACACACACACACACACACACACACACACTTAGAGACACGTCTATGTGCTGACACATCATAGACAGGACTGACAGGACTATGACTGAGCTTGCACATCTATCAGAATGTGTGTGTTTGCGCAGTGAACACACACACACACACACACACACACACACTTTCTACGAATCTCAAAGCCCCTTCAGTTCCCACAAAGCTGAAGAGAAACTGGTGATTCACTGGTTCTGCTAAACTCAGAGCTCTTATCTGCTTGGCTCAGCGTCTTTGGGTGCAGGGATCAAACTATTTTTACGACTGTGTTTCTTGCAAACTCAGCGCCGAGGGCCGCAAAAACTCCTCTGTTGTCAAGAGGACGGCCCCTTACAGAGCTAATGGAGCTGAAAACATCAGAAAGGAAAATACTGCAAGTTTCCAGACAGAATCGCAAGCCTGGGGGTGTCTCTTTTTGGGTGATATTTTGGTTCTTTCTGTTGTCGGGGTGATTCTGTCTGAAACCCTTAGCAACCCCTAAGGGGATTCACCCACAGTAGGCCCCGGCTATGACATCACATGACATCAAAGACTGAATTCAAAACTAGTATTTTCTGAATTCATCATCTTCCTGATAATTACAAGTGCATGCTCTCTCTCTTTCTCCCTCTCTCTTTCATACACACACACACACACACACACACACACACACACACACACACACACACTTCATAATTTCCATGATCTGTGCCCCCACAATTGGGTCATATTACCGATATTCTGCATCAACACAATTTCTCATGATGAGAAAGTGTGTGTGTGTGTGTGTGATGTACAGTATGGGTCTGTCTCTGTGTTATGTATACGTGTGAAACAGGTGAGACTGAGGGAGAGTGTGTTCTCAATCACTCTCACACACACACACACACACACACACACACACACACACACACACACACACACACACACACACACACACACACACACACACAATCTCACAACCCTCTCCTTTGTACTGCCTTTGATAGTAGCAGTGTCTTCATCTCTGAATAAGAAAATAAACACACTCTCAAGCTTGAACTCTAAAGCTATTTAATGAAAAGATGGCCAAAACGGACGCTTTTAGGCCTATGCCATCTTCCCTTTGCTTAACGCACCCAAAAACCCTTTTAACTTTAGTGGAGTTGAGCGCACCTTTCTCCCTCACTAGTGTCTAGATAGATAGATAGATAGATAGATAGATAGATACTTTATTGATCCTCATAGTCTTCATTTCAAACTCTATGATTTATGTGCCGATTAAAGCCTACAGTAGCAGTTTCATTATTTCTGTTCATCACTGTCTTCACTTCACACTACATGTGTGATGATTATGTCTTGTGAGTTGTGATGTCCTATATACATCTCAGTTGTATGTCTTTTTTTTAACTGCACATTGGAGCCTTGAGAAATGCAATTTCAGTCTGTGTGCAATGTACTGTTGCAGAGCTTGATTGACAATAAAGTTCGTTTTGACTTTGACTTTGATGATTTACTGTATCTGGGGAGTGAAGCCTACGGTAGTAGTTTCTTTATCTCTGTTCATCATCACCTTCATTTTTCACTAGACCATTTACTGTATATGAGGTTTAAAGTCTACGGTTTCTTTATCTCTGTTGATCATAGTGAGGTTTAAAGCATACGGTAGCAGTTTTCTAATCTCTGTCCATCATAGTGAGGTTTAAAGCATACGGTAGTAGTTTCTTATTTCTGTCCATCATCGTCTTCACTTCACAATTGATGAATAATGATGTCAGGACCTATATGAGATTTAAAGCCTACAGTAGCAGATTCTTTATCTCTGTTCATCTTAGTCTTCATTTCACAATTGATGAATAATGATGTCAGGACCTATATGAGATTTAAAGCCTACAGTAGCAGATTCTTTATCTCTGTTCATCTTAGTCTTCATTTCACAATTGATGAATAATGATGTGAGGAGTAAAAACTACAGTAGCAGCAGTTTCCTTATCGCTGTCCATCTCGGTCACGCTTCAGTGACGACAGCCAAACCACTAAATAGCTGACTATAGCGATGACAATCAGAATAATGTGTGTGTGTGTGTGTGTGTGTGTGTGTGTGTGTGTGTGTGTGTGTGTGTTTCAGGGTCATCTACAGTACCTTTCCTCTGCACACAGCAAAAAAGCTTCCACCCCGACCGTTTGGCTCATTCACTCGGTCATAGTAGCCATCGATCACCTGCAAACACGCACACGCACACGCACACGCACACACAGACACACACACACAGACACACACACACACACTTACTTGATGGAAACATCAAACTATTGCCCTCAATTATAGAAAGACGTGACAAAATTCAGACATTTCAGACATGACAAAATTGTTTAAAAAAAAAAAAAAGATATTCAAGAAATTCTGTATCCAACACAGTGTCAACAGTGCGTCAAGATATTTAGTTTTTTATGGATTGGACTTTTATGTCAGAATAGCTATTCAAGCCAAAATTAAAAGCTTATAGCTTTTGAATAACACAAGATATCATCTTAAAATTTCTTAGCATTATACCTTTCCTCGTGGTCTACAGGTCTGTAAAGTTCTAGTAATCAAAATCATTTACACCAAAATTAATAATTTTTCCGACTGCTGCATTTCTTACAAAACTAAACAAAACATAACTGGTGGGTGTGATAGCGATACTGCAATTCACCTTTTTCACCTGGCCGCAATTCCGAACGAAAACGAGGCTCGGGTGGTAAACTAGAGGAAGTGTCGACAGAACGTCAATCATTTCTCACAGATGCTGGACAGAAAATCTACTACTGGTCCCCTCTCATACTGTATGTCAGGTGGAAAGTTGGGCAGATGAGGGGCATCCCATCCCCAGAAGCTACTTCTGGGGAAGTTTTACCC
The DNA here is from genome assembly GCA_027497455.2 of Sardinella longiceps. Taxonomy (NCBI): domain Eukaryota; kingdom Metazoa; phylum Chordata; class Actinopteri; order Clupeiformes; family Clupeidae; genus Sardinella; species Sardinella longiceps. The sequence continues at coordinate 49,169 of JAODXP020006497.1, forward strand.
ACAGATAATATATACGTTTTATATAAGTTGGTTTTACCACCCAAGCCTCGTTCTAGTGCCTCATAGTGACATACTGTAGGTGAAAAAGGTGAATCGGGCAGTGATGGTCGGAAGCACTCAACCCACCTTAGTGAAAGTGACTGGTACTGGTAGGTCAGATAGCAATGGAATAGGGCAGTGTACTCAACCCACCTTAGTGAAAGGGACTAGTACTGGTAGGTCAGATAGCAAAGGAATAGGGCAGTGTACTCAACCCACATTGGTGAAAGGGACTGGTACTGGTAGGTCAGATAGCAATGGAATAGGGCAGTGTACTCAACCCACCTTAGTGAAAGGGACTAGTACTGGTAGGTCAGATAGCAATGGAATAGGGCAGTGTACTCAACCCACCTTAGTGAAAGGGACTAGTACTGGTAGGTCAGATAGCAAAGGAATAGGGCAGTGTACTCAACCCACATTAGTGAAAGGGACTAGTACTGGTAGGTCAGATAGCAATGGAATAGGGCAGTGTACTCAACCCACCTCATTGAAAGTGCCTTTCCCTCGAGGCTCCACGAACATGGGCTTGATGTTCTCAATGCGCTCTGCCTGCCCGTTCCCCTGATAGTGGGCAAAATCGACATCAGTGTCAGAAAAATGTGCTTGTGTGTGTGAGTGTGTGTGTGTGTGTGTGTCTGTTGACAATAATAATAATAACAGTGATAAAAATGATACTGTACAAGTAATTTTAATTGTCACATACACGTGATATGATTACTGTGTAAAAAATGCAGTGAAATTGTTGCCTGACATAGCCTTCCCATAATACGGCTGTTCATCCGTATTCATGGTC
>JAODXP020006497.1:60000-61697 GCA_027497455.2 Sardinella longiceps
AACTGTATTCTTCCCGAAGGAAATACAAGAATATGGTGGTCTACTGCATCAAAGGCAGAGCTGAGATCAAGAAGGAAGAGTATTGGGGGCCATGGTCTATGGCATGGAGAGATGGATTATTTGCTGGCATGTGAAGGGGGAGTCTACTGGGTGGCATGGACCTGGCATGGGAAGTATTGGGAGGCATAGAGCTGGCATGGGGAGGGGGTCTATTGGGTATTGGGTGGCATGGACCCCGGCATGGGAAGTATTGGATGGCATGGGGAGGGGGACTATTGGGTATTGGGTGGCATGGACCTGGCATGGGAGGGGGATTATTGGGTATTGGGTGGCATGGACCTGGCATGGGATGGTGTCTACTGGGTATTGGGTGGCATGGACCCTGGCATGGGAAGTATTGGGTGGCATGGGCCTGGCATGGGCAGTATTGGGTGGCATGGACCTGGCATGGGCAGGGGTCTACTGGGTATTGGGTGGCATGGACCTGGCATGGGGAGGGGTCTACTGGGTATTGGGTCGCATGGACCCTGGCATGGGAAGTATTGGGTGGCATGGACCTGGCATGGGGAGGGGGTCTACTGGGTATTGGGTGGCATGGACCCTGGCATGGGCAGTATTGGGAGGCATGGAGCTGGCATGGGCAGTATTGGGAGGCATGGACTGATTGGGAGGCATGGACCCTGGCATGGGCAGTATTGGGTGGCATGGACCCTGGCATGGGCAGTATTGGGAGGCATGGACCCTGGCATGGGCAGTATTGGGAGGCATGGACCCTGGCATGGGCAGTATTGGGAGGCATGGAGCTGGCATGGGCAGGGGTCTATTGGGTCTATTGGGTACCTTGTTTTTTGGATGAGGCAGGAGCCCAGACATCAGTGCTCTGCTTCTTCCTGGAGCTGCTGGTGTCGGCGTGAATGTGAACCTGAGGGGAAACAGAGAACAAAAGTACATGTACATCTTACAGTAGATACACCGTAGACACTGCTAGGTTTGCTCACAGACCACAACCACACACACACACACACACACACACACACACACACACACACACACACACACACACAGAGAGAGAGAGAGAGAGAGAGAGAGAGAGACACACACAATTTTATCTCAGCTATATTCATTCATTTTCTCTCGTACAAACACAAACTCACATGGTATGGTGCTCATATCACTTGCAACAAAGATTACTGAATAAAGACCAAGAAAAAGGAACATTGTGCTTCACTGCAGGAGAAAAGATCATTGAATATTGACCAGTATAGAGGAACACTGTACATCATTATAGAAGCAGAAATCAGGAAGACCGCAGCCCTCTCTGGTTTCTTCAGAATGCTAAAAAGGTTTAAAGAGAGAAATGGGGGAGCGCTGCCTTGGGTATCAGAACAATTGTGCAATGCAGGTGCTCTTCAAGGGAATAAGGGCATCTTAAACTTCAAAATAAAGAAGGGTCTCAAGGCAACACTGCTATTAAGTCCTTCAGTTTCGATTCACTCTTTTTTCAAGATTGGACTTTCTAAATCTTGGAAAAGACTCCTGTGCGAGTCGAAACGCGTCAGTGCATGTGGCACAAACAAAACTGAAGGACTTAATAGCTGTGTTGCTTCAGGACTTCTTTATTTTGAGGCTTAAAAGGTTGCTGTACTGTACATCTACTCTACTGTGTAGGCCCCCAAAAAATGTGTCAGGTACAGTTA
>JAODXP020006500.1:0-2500 GCA_027497455.2 Sardinella longiceps
GAGAGTGAGATCAAGATATGGAGACCAAAAGGAGTGATAAACAATCAAAGATCGTATGTATGTGTGTGTGTGTGTGTGTGTGTGTGTGTGTGTGTGTGTGAAAGAGACACACACACACACACACAGATGTGTGGTATGCTAACCGCATAGCAGAAGGAGAGCAGTTCCCAGGCAGCCGCTACATTCCCATGCCCTGACCTACAAGCACACATACACACACACACACACACACACACACTCTCCCAGGCCCTGGCCTACACACAGACACACACGTACACTCTATCTCACACACAAACATACACACACACACACACACTCCCAGGACCTGGCCTACTCACAGACACACACGCACGCTCTCTCTCACACAGTAACACACACTCTCACTCACTCACACACACACACACACACACACACACACACTCCCATGCCCTGACCTGTCATTTCTCCACTCGCTCTCTACACTGTCTTTCCCTTCAGCACAACACTACCCCCCCTTCACACAAAACCCAAACACACACACTTCTCCCCTCACTCACTGTCTGCTCCCCCTCCGCACACACATATCCCCACACACAAACATTTCTTATCGCGACACAAATTCGCTTACCCAGTCCCAATCTAATCCCCCTACCCAAATTCCTTTCCACACACACACACACACACACACACACACACACACACACACACACACTCCTCTTCAGTCACATTGTCACGCATTGCCTTCCACATCCACAACTGACACTTCTTCACACACACATCACAGACCAATCTATCTCCACACACACACACAAACACAGACCACTACACCTCACCACACACACACACACACACACACACACAGCACTGACACTGTTAAAAAGTGGCTGAAGTGAGAGGGAAGTTGGAGGGTGTAATGTGATGTGTTTCTGTGGTGGGAAAGTGAAGTGTTTGTGATGTTTGTGTGTGTGTGTGTGTGTGTGTGTGTGTGTGGTGTGTGTGTGTGTGTGTGTGTGTGTGTGTGTGTGTGAAGTTTGCGCCGTGAAAAGGGGGCCAGTGTAACTTTCTGTGTCCCAATTACAGCAGCGGAACACAGTAACAGCCGGCACCTGCCTGACCTGAGGAATGACAGCGACGGATGGAGGGAACAGAGAGGACCAGAGAAAATGAGTGGAAGAGAGAGAGAGAGAGAGAGATTTTCCAAGCCCCTGCTTTTGTAGTGCTTTCGTTCATTTTGTCTTTTCTTTCTTTATCTTCCCGTCTCAATGAAAAGGCGCGTGGCGTTGTTCATCATCACATACCTTTGGCCCATCTAGAGGCACCTGAAGAACTAATTTTCAACTCACTTTTAGAATGTTACAATTAGCATTCAACTCACTTTTAGAATGTTACAATTAGCATTCAACTCACTTTTAGAATGTTACAATTAGCATTCAACTCACTTTTAGAATGTTACAATTAGCATTCAACTCACTTTTAGAATGTTACAATTAGCATTCTCATCTCTTTTAGAATGTTACAATTAGCATTCTCATCTCTTTTAGAATGTTACAATTAGCAGTGGCACTGCCCTCTAGCTTACATGACTTCCTTAGCCGTAGGAGCGCTAGCAGTAGTAGTGGCACTGCCCAATGGCTTACATGACTTCCTTAGCCTCAGGAGTGCTAGCAGTAGCAGTGTCATTGGTTTGCATGGCCTCATTAGACTTAGCAGTACTAGCAGCAGCAGTGCAGCAGTGCTATTGGGTTTGCACTAGCCTACCAGTCACAGCGCTACCAGTCGCACTGCCATTGGGTTTGCATGGCTTAATTAGCCTTAGCAGTGCTAGCAGCCATAGTGCCATTGGGTTTGCATGACTTCCTGAGGCTAAGCAGCGCTAGCAGTAGTGGCATTGGGTTTGCATGGCTTAATTAGCCTTGGCAGTGCTAGCAGCCACAGTGCCATTGGGTTTGCATGACTTCCTGAGGCTAAGCAGCGCTAGCAGTAGTGGCATTGGTTTTGCATGGTTTCGTTAGCCTTACCAGCGCTAGCAGTAGTGGCATTGAGTTTGCATGGTTTTGTTAGCCTTATCAACGCTAGTAGTAGTGCCATTGGGTTTGCATGGTAAAAAGCGCTAGCAGCAGTGCCATTGGGTTTGCATGGTAAACAGCGCTAGCAGTAGCGCCATTGGGTTTGCATGGTAAACAGCGCTAGCAGTAGTGCCATTGGGTTTGCATGGTAAACAGCGCTAGCAGCAGTGCCATTGGGTTTGCATGGTAAACAGCGCTAGCAGTAGCGCCATTGGGTTTGCATGGTAAACAGCGCTAGCAGCAGTGCCATTGGGTTTGCATGGTAAACAGCGCTAGCAGCAGTGCCATTGGGTTTGCATGGTTTCCTGAGGCCAAGCAGAAGTGTCGCTGCAGCTGCAGGGAGCTTGAGCCTCTGAGCGGCTACCACATCTCCCACAGCACACACACACACACACACACACACACACACACACACACACACACACACACACACACACCTCCCACAGCGCAGGAAC
>JAODXP020006500.1:12500-17500 GCA_027497455.2 Sardinella longiceps
CGGTACGTCTCTAGTTTGTAGACACACGGTCGGTCCCGGGCTGTGTTGCGTAGTCACTCACACCACTACCCAAGTGAGTGAGTGAGAGAGAGAGTCATTTTCACTGGAAGGGGGCGGACTCAAACGCGGTAGGACCGTGTTGCAACTGGAGAGACGAACTGAACTGAGGCTGGCGGACAGACGGGCATGAAATCTCACAACACCCCAGACTCCCTCTCCACTATAGCGACCACATGTCATATCGCTGTGTGCTGCCTGTGGAGCTTTTGGATCTCAGAATCTCAGCAAGTTACTCAGCCTAAGCCTAAGGTGGTTTCCTCCTGTTAGAGAACTGCCTCGGCAAACACTAAATAAGTCAACAGCCTACTTTGTGTGGGAAAATAAATAAACAAATTTGGGTAGTTGTCAACCATACCGAATGTATAAATGGCCGTGTTTGTGTGTGTGTGTGTGTGTGTGTGTGTGTGTGTTTGAGTGCGTGTGTTTTGTCAATCAGACTTGATAGGACTCGTTTGTTTACCCACAAATCGTTCTTTTAAGTCTCGATTTACAAGGTCATAGTGAAAGAAACGCATCCACTTTATTTGGACGAGTTGTGAAGTCAAAATATGGGAGTCTACTTCTTTGCCAAGTCTTTTTGAAAATATAGACCACAAATGAGTTCACACACACATACACCAGAGGAACCATCAAGAACACACCATAGTGTCCTAAGGAACCAAAATGAAGAACCGCTCCAGCAGGGCCGACTACAGTACAGAACCTATCTGGTCTACAAGGGCTTATTCTCCTGCTGTCAGGAGTGAGTGAGTGAGTGAGCAAATAAACAACAAATAAATAAATAAATAAATAAATAAATAAGGTGTCTGTTCCAACCACAAAGCATAAAAGCCCATAATGATGGAAAAGTTCAACTCTGACCAACATCAACACGAACATGGGGAAAAATCCGTCGGCGAGTGTCAGCTGAGAGCGGTGTGTGTGTGTGTGTGTGCCGGGACAAAGACACACATGTATCGCCACAGGCTGTTTTGAAACCCAAGCTGGAGATGGAGAAGTCGAGAGGCTCTGTGGCCAGGGACCAGGCGATGGCCATTTTGTGGGTTCTGTGAAACGCCCTTGATGTGCCTGCCTCAGTCAGAGCTCAGGGACTGTGTGTGTTCTGTGTGTGTGTGTGTGTGTGTGTGTGTGTGCGCCATGGTCAGGGCACAGGGACTGTGTGTGTGTGTGTGCCATGGTCAGGACTCAGGGACTGTGCGTGTGTGTGTGTGTGTGTGTGCCGACTGTGGCTGACCGCTCCTGCAGCTGTGGGCCCGTCTGCTCGACACAGGAACATGAGGCAGGAGCAACCCTCTAACAGCAGACAGACCAGCTACACACACACACACACACACACACACACACACACACACGCACACACACACACACATATAGAGTACAGGCTGTTTGACCTGAAATCTCAAGCAAAACTGGGGTTTTAATTTTGACACAACACAACATGACAGAAATATTGTGAAGTCAGGACTTTGATAACCTGAAAAACAATGATAACAGTTTTTGCTTATTGACACCATAACATCGAATTAACCTTCTTCTAACGTCCCCAAACGCTCCCAAACGTTCCCCAAATGTCAGCGTTCTGTATCAAGTCAGGGACTTGAGCTTCATTTTCGTTTCTCCCCAAAGTGTAAAATGACATTTGATCCTGTAGGTCACCTCAATTCTTCAGAGGGACAAACATGCTTGTGAGTGTCCTAAGCCTGTGCTGACATGATGCGTCTCTCTCTCTCTCTCTCTCTCTCTCTCTCTCTCTTTCTCTTTCTCTCTCTCTCTCTCTATCTATCTATCCTGGGCTACAGGACAAACATAGGCTATCTGTTTCCAGCTCCAAACCCCATTGACTGAGCACTGCAGCATTCACCTCTAAATCTGTGTCTTTCTCCTTCTATTTTCAGGTCCGCATTCCCCAAAGGAGACGTGTTGAATCACTGTGTCGTAAAAGCACACACACACACTCACACACACACACACACACACACACTCACACACTTTTCCATAGTTGACCACTTTGGTCCAGTGGCCGGTGGCCGAGACATTCATTCCCCCAGTTACAGAAGAGAAGAGAAGAGAGGCTTTCAGACGGCTGAGGGTTCTCCGAGCGGAGCGGAGCAGAGCAGAGCAGAGGTGGACACACAAACGAACGGACGGACGGACGGACGGACGGCCGATGGCCAACGACTTACTCACCAGTCCTGCTGCTGTTTTCTCTTCTCCAGGAAGGTTTGATCCCGTCAGCACCTGCTGCGGCGGCCGCTTCTCAAAAGTCACAAATAAAAAAGTCAACAAAGGAAGAAGGAAGAAGAAGACAAAAGCACGGTTAAAGCCAGACCAGCTGGCTTTGGAGAGAGTAACCCAAAATTGGGTTGTGTTTTGTTCAGATCTCGCTGCACAATGAGACGAAACTGCACCCCAGCCCCCACCACACCCTGCCCATGGCAAACACACACATACGCACACACACACACACACACACACACACACACACACACACACACACACACACAGTGTGACCTACAGTGCATACAGACCATCCTGTGCTGTATGTGTGTGTGTGTGTGTGTGTGTGCGTGTCTGTCAGTGTCACACACACCTGCCCCTGTCAATCCAGGGTATATTTAGCGCGGAGGATCACTGTCAGCTTGCCTTTTGTCGGCCTTGGTGCCCGCGGTTACTGCCCCTACAAGCACATACCATCCCGACCATCCACTCCCCCAGACCCCCTCTGGGGCAACAGCACCACCGCTACAGGCACGCCATACAGAGTTCTAGAACACAGCAGAGAGTTCTTAGGTTCTTATTCCAACTCTAGAACAACAGCACCACTGCTACAGGTACGCCACACAGAGTTCTAGAACACAGCAGAGAGTTCTCTGGTTCTTATTCCAACTCTAGAACAACAGCAGAACCGCTACAGGCACGCCATACAGAGTTCTAGAATACAGCAGAGAGTTCTCTGGGTCTTATCCCAACACTAGAACAACAGCACCACCGCTACAGGCACTCCATAGAGGCACAGAGTTCTAGAATACAACATAGAGTTCTCTGGTTCTTATTCCAACTCTAGAACAACAGCACCACCGCTACAGGCACGCCATAGAGTTCTCTGGTTCTTATCCCAAAATTGGAATACAAGCATAGAGTTCTCTGGTTCTTGTTGCTACACTAGAATATAAACATAGAGTTCTCTGGTTCTAATTCCAACACTAAAACACCAGCATAGAGTTCTCTGGTTCTTAAAGATATACCAGAGCAAAATCAGTGCTGACACACCATAGAAACATCAATAGTACTGTACGTAGTATATCTTTGCATTTTTTTAATGCAGCGATGATCACACAAAAATCTTAATTGTTAGCAAACAGTCTGTGGTGCAGGGGGGAGCCGGAAGGACCTAAATGTCACATGGTAGAAAAACAGCAGAACCATATGGAAACATAACAGATCTGTTTACCACTCCACTAGAACAAGAACATAACATTTAGACCAGGGAAATGTGATGGGGGTATTCTCAACAGGTGGTAGATCAAACTTCTTTTGTGTTTCTTTTCAAGTTTATTTGGACAATAAAGAAGCGGAATGTTGTAGTGTATGATGTTTATGTCTGGTGTATGCTATTTGTATGTAAACAATATGTATCAAGGTCAAGCAAATCTTGTATGCCTACATGAGATAAAATGAGCTGATTTCTTTTAATTCAGCAATTCTTCAGATATCGACCATCTACTGTATAATTGAATCTCTCTAACTGTCTTAGAGTGTACTGTATCATTTAATCTTTCCAAACAGTCTGGCTATAGAACTGTGAGATGTTGATGCTTCAGGACTATTCCTCTGAGATTGGGCCAGTTCAAAGAATGCTGATCAGTCTACACTGGAACAAAACTGCAAAACGCTCCAACTGTCTAACTGTTCTAGAGCTCCATTCGCACATGTGCTCCTGTTCCGTGGGCTATTAGTGTGTCTGCCACAGTGTTCCTCTCGAGCTGAAGATTCTAGAACACACATCCATCCGCGCATGGTCTCCTGCTTCCGTGGGATTCTGGCGTGTCCGGCGGGGCTGGTCGGCGCAGGTTTGGCGCGCAGCAGAGGCGTCGCTCCCTGGGTCGTCATGCCTGACCAAAGACAACAAACACGGGGCTGCCCTGTGGTCTCCATGGCCACGGCTCAGTGCGCTCTCATAAACGCTCGCTGAAACTTTTGGGAAATGACACTTTTTAGCGGCGCTTTACTGCTTTTTCGCCAGCTTCTCGGCATTGTTTACCATAAATACCGTCAATCTGTCAACACCGCTGGACTTTACAGGAACTGGCACGGAGAATGACGATGAGCTGGCACACAGACAACCCAACCAGCGAGTAGTCCTGACATACCTACCTGTCTGGGTCAAACGCAGGCATTAACGGAGAAATTAGTCCATAGCCCTTGTTCTTGGGAAGATCTGATATCACCAAGTAATTAAGAGTCCGGGATCAATGTCAAACTTGTTGCCCTGGATGGATGGGTTAGGATTAGGGTTAGGGTTAAGGTACATTGATCCAGGGCAAACGTTTGACATTGATCCTGGACTCTTAAATACTTGGTGATATCAGATCTTGCTTGTTCTTGGTAGCCTGGCCCAGGGTTGTCTTAGTGGGGGGAAATGGGCCCTAAGTGACCAGGGCCCCATGTGGTGGAAGGGCCCTTGGGGAGCCTGGAATTGTATTCCAGACAGTGAGGGGGGGGGGGGGGTCTTTGCTTGTTGTAAGGATATGGCTGGATCCTCACGTTATTCCAGAAGATTGACAGACACAAAGTAAACGAAAAATGCTTTCCGTAGTTTATTATCAGGAAGGACACCATAAAACGGATGGGCAGACAGAATCAGTGACAGGAATAAAGTGGTAGACAAAACAAAAAGCCATCCACGCTTGTCATGTCAAAAAGGAAAAACAGAAGAAGAG
>JAODXP020006500.1:57500-60876 GCA_027497455.2 Sardinella longiceps
GTATAGCATATATGGTATAGGAGCCCTGTGTGTGTGTGTGTGGGGAACACCTTCAGGGGTATAGCATATATGGTATAGGAGCCCTGTGTGTGTGTGTGTGTGTGGGGAACACCTTCAGGGGTATAGCATATATGGTATAGGAGCCGCCTGTTCCAGTCCCATAAAGCATGAAGACTGGGAGAGAGAGAGAGAGAGAGAGAGAGAGAGAGAGAGAGAGAGAGAGAGAGAGAGAGAGAGAGAGAGAGAGAGAGAGAGAGAGAGAGAGAGAGAGAGAGAGAGAGAGAGAGAGAGAGAGAGAGAGAGGGAGGCCATCAATCCAAATGTACTGTTCTATATCCTGTATACCGAGGGACATAGCAAAGGCAGCAGCATTAAATGCAGTCAGGTTTGAGGTGCCAGTCATCCTGTGGTCACGTTATGCCAGTCTCTTTGTTTCTATCAAACTCCTTCTTCTATGGCAGGGTTGTAATAAAGGTCCCGAAGAATCACTTTTTATGGCTTTTGAATGTGCTTCTTGGGTCTATACTGCCTCTCCACACACTTTAAGTTGGATAAAAAGCCTAAATTGTTTTTTTTTTTTTTCTGTTTTTTTTTAAAGATATTTTTAGGGCTTTTTTTGCCTTTAATTTGATAGGACAGTAGAGAGTTAGAGAGTGTGACAGGAAATAAGTGGGCAAGAGAGAAGGGAATGGATCGGGAAATGACCTCGGGTCGGAATTGAACCCGGATTTGCGGTATGATGCACTAGCCTGCTGAGCTATGCCGCCCCCCCAAAAAACGTTATTGTTAAAATAGACAATTTACACTGTTAGTAACTACTCAGCTGCTGTGTGCTTAAACCACCTGGATTGTCCTAACTACGTATGTCACTGGGTAAGTTGGACTAGATATTCAACCCAATCACGTATCTCCGTTATAACCGTTATATCCAATCCAAAACCATTTATCTCTGTTCAATAACCCCATCTGTCCGTGTTATAACTCTATCTAATGTTGACCATTCAACTCCACCATCTCCACTAGCATGTGTTCATGTCCCTCCAGTCTGCTGGGGCGGCTGCTGTTCAGACACCCGACTCCTAAAACTCTCTCTCTCTCTCTGTCAGGGCACTCACATCAGTGTCTTTGCCCATGCAGGGCTGGGTTTGCAGAGTGGATGTTTCCAAAGCTACAGCCCCCTCTAGCTGTGTATCAGAGGAAGTGCACCCTGATGTATTTGCACTGCCAACTGCAACTGCTGGAGCTCTCTAGTGGCTGTGTCTTGGGCTTCTCAACAAGTCACAAATTTACAAGAGAGAGAAAGAGATAAAGAGTTCTCTTCCAAAATGGTATAAAAGCCAGTTACCGGTAAAAGCAGTTTTCATATATCTTTTATATTTGATGTTCAGGTGACAGTGGGACAGTTCCAGTTGGGTTAAAGGGATAATCCAGCGTGAATCAACACATAGCTCTGCTGTTTTATACTGCTAAGCGCTACTGAAAGCCACCACAATAACATTTTGTGCATCGTAAACCGAGTTTGTGAAACGGCGGCTAACACTAATATATAACTGAATGAGGCATGTCAAAAACGAAACCTAATCGATTTGCTTTCGTTTTGAAATGCCCCATTCTGTTAATGCTGCCGTTTCGCTATCTCAGTCTGCCTTGCATGAAATCCAGTGATTGAGGTGGCTAACAACACGCTTGGCACTACAAAACAGCAGGACTACGTGTTGATTCACGCCAGCCTTTTCCTTTAATGTTATCTGATTTGTCCTTACCCAACTAAAGCAACAACTGTGATTATACTAACATTACGTGAGAAATACAATTGAAAATGGATTTATAACATTTTGGAAAATAGCTCTTCAGATATTCTAACATTGAGTCATAACATTGTGTGTAAAAAGAAACTGCTTCTTCCACAGCTTTCCACATGCCATTCAGTTGAAACAATACCTTTTTTCCCTTACATATGGATAAAAGCGCATAGACCGTTACAACATTGTCAGAATCTTACCACATTCATTTATTAACACATTTATGTCACATACATCACAATAGCACACTCAAATCATACAAAAACATACTGAACATCTACATACTAAACACATAGAATATATACATTCCTATTCAAATTGCTCCATAAAAGTCTAACTCTAGTGAGCTCTATGCACAGCCCCCCCTCTCCATGAGTGAGCACAAACACACACACACACACACACACACACACACACACACAGAGAGTGAGCCCTGACCACAGCTCTGCTATCTGGCCTTTGCCAAGGGAATGTTCACACAGGTAAAGTAAATCCCAAGACAAAACAAATATTAATCACATTAAGCGTCAACAACACACAAATCTCCTGGCCCATGACGAGTGTTTCCTTTGGAAGGATTGAATTGTTTCGACACACACACACACACACACACACACACACACACACAGATACTGTAAGAGCTGACCACACACACACACACACACACACACACACACTCACACTACTATGTCACTGTAAGCACTGATCACATACACACACACTCTAAGAAGTTGTTTTTGAAATGAAAGCTCAGAAGTGCTTTCATAGCTTTCCAGCTTACAGTACTTGGTGTAGACCACGAGACCAGAGGTGTGTGTGTGTGTGTGTGTGTGTGTGTGTGTGTGCTTTGAGGGGGCCAGTCATACGAGGTGTGTGTTTGTGTGTGTGAGAATGTGTGTGAGTGTGTGTGTGTGTGTGTGTGTTGGCTTTGAGGGGGCCTGTCATACGAGGTGTGTTTGTGTGTGTGTGTGTGTGTGTGTTGGCCTTGAGGGAGCCAGTCATACAAGGACAAGGCTCCGCTTGGCGTTCCTACACTTTGTTTTGTGGAGGTGACCATGGCCGAAGAGATGCATGCCCTGCTGACAGACACACAGACAGACAGACAGGTATCTTGCAGACGGGCGAGAATGAGGTATGTCTGCTCTGCGTTGTGATTGGCCCTTTGGTTGTTGTGGCTGGGAGGGGCTAGGCTTTGTGATGGAAACAGTAACCGTGGCGATGGTGGGGGGAGGGGGAGTGGCTACATACATACACTGCTGCAGCATGACTCACACCAACGGGCTCAAAGAGTTTAGTTGCCTGGCAACAGCAACATCGCAAGAGTAGACATACAGTCCGTCAGTCCGGTCGCCGTGCCAACAGTTGGCGTCCCAGCTCACGAGTCCCCTGTCATTATGGAGATGAATTCCTCCTGGTTAACTGTCAAACACACACACACACACACACACACACACACACACACACACACACACACACACACACACATTAAATAAACAATATTAGCCTTGTTTGCACTCACTCCGTATTCCCTTCCTTAGGTCTAAGTATAGCTACAGAACAGGCTTGCAGTCCTC
>JAODXP020006504.1:0-61580 GCA_027497455.2 Sardinella longiceps
AAGGTCAGGACGATTCTAAGGGCCCAGCACTGACAAGGGGCCCTTTCAGAGCTGTTAGTATTACTTCAAACAGTATTGCCTTGAGAATACTTTTGAAATGAAATATTTCATTGTATTTGTTCAATTAAGCAAATTGAACATTGTTGTGATATTCTATAATATTTCCCACAAATTATTTTTGAAATAGTCGTTTCACCCCTCTCCCTTTTTACCAAATGGTATGGTCCGAATCGTTCAATGGTACACCTTCTAATGCTTCTGCTCCGACAAGGCTGCTCAACTGCAAGGTGTTCAGTCAGTTGCAACTGCTGGTGAGCATTGTTTGCCAAGTGTGGAAACAAGTTGCTAAATTAGACTAATGGTGTTGATGAACTATGAAGCCTTGTTACCCCAAACACGAAAGGACAAACAGCAGCAATTAGAGCGAACGGCACACGCATTTTAAAATGAGATGCGATCTCGCGGTGGGTGCGCATATGTCCAAATTCACCAGTAGCCTACTTCTCGATTTAATAACTCGGAGAGTTTCTCTCTCTCAAATGTTGTACAGATATCATTTTAAAGTACTTTACAAGGGCTACATAACTGTGGTGGTTAGGCTACTAGTTGCGGTAATAAACGGTTTACAAATGAATTAATTGTGAAGACAGTTGTACTGTGGAAACAGCTCTACATTGTGATCATGCTGTCTAATACCTACATTTCTAAAACTGTGGAAGCCATAGGCATATCTATTTATCTGTAAGCCTAGACAGTGAGGTTTTTTTGCAACTAATAACACCACTGCACCAGTTACAGCTGTTTTTGCAGTCAAGTTGATGTAGCTTGTAGACAGATTTGTGAAATGTTGGTCAGAGAATTCCCTGTGCTATTTAGGCTACTCCTGCAGATTATGCATTACAAGTTGGTGCTATGTCTTGCAATGATTAAGACATAGGCTACTTCCCACAAAACAATTTACATAACAACTGAAATTGAAAATGTATGCCTCATTTTACAGAGGTGTGCAGTGAAACAAGTCTCAAATTTTAAAATTGACTGCATATTGGGTTCAATTGTTAAAAAAAAAAGATTCCAATGTCTGACTGACAACTAACCAACTTGGATAAAAACATCTGCTGAATGCATAAATATTAATGAAAATGTAAACTACAACAGTTGGTCAGGGTCATTGTCAGTATAATTGTCAGTATTAGCCTACCTCATGGAGCACTGTAATGACATGCAATGGAATTAGCTAAGCCATTGAAATAATAGGCTATGTGATCTTACAAAATATTAAAATGCACCAGAATGCAGGGAACGGCTATGAGTTCTTAAAAATTTCCTGGGGGAGACCCCCAGACCCCCCCTTCCTGCTCTCTAACAGTTGCTCATTAAAGGAAGGGAACCATGGATTATTCTTTGTAGTAGCCTTTAGGTTAATTTTCACAATTGATGATTTAAAATGTTAACATGTAGTTCATCACATGCAGCATACTTAGTGATGTAAGTTATACTACAGGAAAGAAAGTGCCATCAGGTCAATACAAACGTTGAGTGCTAGCCAAAAATCTTCACTTGCGCTTGAAAATTTTACTATTACACAAATCGCTAGATAGTTGGTGAGGGGGCCCTAAATTCTAATCTTTCATGGGGCCCAAAATTTCTGGCGGCGCCCCTGTGTCAGGGTAGCCTACATGTGTTTTTTTCCAATGAATTACATGAGTGGACCTGTGGCTGAAGTGGGGCCTGTGAGGGCAAGTTCAACATGACCCCATTTATTTGGTTTATTAGTAACAGTGCTGAGCTAAGAAGAGCAACCCAAGCTCAGGGCAATAGAATGTACTTATTGTGTTTTTATCTGAAGCTTCATTACTCACCGCAGCAACCTTTTAATCTCACCAGGACAACATGAACATGCTCCAGAGACTGCTGGGTCAGGTAAACCCTTTTCATGTCCTGCTTTTTATTTTTCTTATTGGTGTGTTTGCATTTCCTGGATCAATTTGATCAAAAGTAACACACAGCATTAAACATAATGTATAATGGGACAAGATATATCTATTGTTATACGTCCTCTTTTTCACAGGTTTGAGTGGTGACGCAATTGTGGCTATTGCTTGGGTCTCTTTTTTTATCCTTACTGTGATAACAGTGATTTCAGTCGGTTTGTATCAGCGTTGTCATGGAAGACCATACTGACAAAAAAGGAAAAAAGAAGAAGAAAAAAAAAAACATCTTCTGTAGCTTAACTGGTCAGTAATGATGTCGAGCCTTGATATTTTGACTATAAAATCAAAATGTATTATTCTGGCTAGGGCTCAATCCAAAAGGCAGAATCAGCAACTGTCAAAATGCCGCTGACAAGGTGCTACAGCAGGGTTTTCAGCTGCTTCAGTCTAAGGGACCACCATTCTGACAAAGATGTTATTGGCGGCCCACAGACATCACGGACCACCAGGGGTTCACGAACCCCCTGTTGAAAACCCATGTGCTACAGCAAGGGAGGAGTTTGAGAGGCCCGTTGAGGAGCGTAGTAGAGACTGGGGGATGGTCCCGAGAGTTGTTTGATTTTTTATTTTTTTGACAAAGTCCCGAAATCACGTAGACTTGCTGAATATATAGCTCTAAACTGTATTATGAGGTTATGACACGTTTCCCGACACATTCATCTCTTTTGTATATCATTGATACTGTACAGTCAGGCTGGAGAATTTTTAAGCTTCAAACTGTTTTTATTTCAACAGCCAACTACTGTATGCTGTGCAATATAGTGCTGAGGCTACTGTATGCCATTAGGTATTGAGACACTGAGACAGACAAAGTCAATCTATTGTAATCTTTTGTTGACATTTTTTTTTTTTTTGGTGAAATGTCACTTCTGCCCATGGTTACTCTATACACGTATAGTTATATAGGCTACACGTATTATATACACTCTATACAAGTATTTTGTGTTTTATTTCATGAAAAAATAAAGAATATTGATTCATTTAATTTTCAATCCCTTTAAAATGTGAAAATGAGTAAAGTTGTTGTCTAAACAAGTCATATTCGATTACTTGTTATAGATAGTAACAACACCCAGCTTTGTTATGTTAACTATACACTATACAACATTGTTTTGGGGCACAATGCTTAAACAACAGACACAGATCACCTCTCGTTGATATTAAAACAGATCACTTACACTATGAATCCAAATAACAAAATAACAACAATGAATGCCAGAAACATAGATTTTGTCTCTTAAAGTAAAGTTAAGATCTAAAGAAGAACATAATGAGATTGTTGGGAAACCACACCGAAAGGCCTATCTCTATAGGTCTGTGCTACAGCACCATTATCTTCAGTTTACAGGGCATGACAGATTATAAAGTAGGGTGTTGGGTAAATTAACACAACGTTGACACAGTTACTGGGTATCTGCCTGGGAGAGCATAATCTCTTACTGCCTTCACTCAAAGAACACCTGACACAATTATTATGGACACAACATCAAATTGCATAAGCTGAGGGTCAGAAATGCAACCAAGACTTTTTCAATGTCAGAGATATATCAAGTGAATTATTTCCTTGTTTGGGGGAGATTACAATTTATTTAAACTCACTCCCTGGTCTTATGCATATTGCATTACTGGTAGACATATTAAGCTCGGCTAAATGTGTGTTGCTCAGATTAATTTGCAGTTTAGGGGAATGCACAAATAAAATAAAAAATTGGTGTCACTCAGAGACTGTAAAACAAATGTTCTACCTTAAATGTCCTCTGCTTACCTTTGCATTACTGCACACTTCTGCCTTGTCTTGCTATTTACAGGAAGTGGATGCCTGTTAAGGCCCTGGCCTCTGTGTTCATGTACTGCCACCTACTGGCATAAAGTCAAAATGCTAACTCTCCAAATAGGTACCTTACAGTTTACCAGGGTAGTTATTTCATCCATCTGACTTTAAAAGAGAACAAGAAGGACATAAATCCCAATTGAAGTGTTTAGTTTAGGTTTAGTCATTTCTAAATCTGAATCTCTCTTCTGTTAGACTTCCAAAGGCAAAACGAGTCCAGCAAATTTTAGCAAACTGCTGTTTTATAGGAAGTTGTAGGCTGCAAGTACAAATCTTGCCCCAAAAAGGAATTGGCTGATTCACTTGAACAATGAAGGAACTGGGAGATCTTGAGTTGAGTGACACATAAGGACAGTTTAGTCTTGTCTAGTGATAGTTCACACTGAGTAGAGAAGAAGACTGCATTCTGATGAACTGGAATATAAAACCATGGAGAATCAGCAGATCTTCCAAACACTAACATTCTTGGTTTTCATATCCCCTACCTGGAGGACAGGCACAGCAGGTTTGATATCACAATATTTTATCCACCCATCCAAACATAATGCAAGCATGGTCACAGAGTAATGGGACTATTTCAGTAAATTAAATGAATCCAGATTAACCAGTACAGTAGCATGTCTTCAGAGTTCTATGTAGCCTACCAATGTACTGAATGTGTGTGTAGCCTACCAATGTACTAAATGTATGTGTGTCACTACAGTACTTTAATGAAACGTATGAATAAAATGTAGCTGTGCATTATAGGCTACATAGATTACTCTATGTAAGTTATGGTGTAGTGTTCTATTGGTTAATATGCTATGTTCTCAGAGTTGGGAAAGAAAGAGTAGACAATTTAAGCAACATTTAGACCTACTACCTACCTACTAAGCAACATTTACCCTACTACATTTTACCACAAATATCTGAACTTTTTTGACTGAAAATTTAAGGAAATATTCTAATTCTTTATAAGGACAATGAACATGGAAGGTAAGACTTCATTACCTCACTCACATCAGGTGATTTGTTACAAATTGGACAAATCACTTGACTTGTCAGTCATCTTATTTCAACCACTCACATCGAAACCAACCCGTGACAAGATATTGTATCCCATCATGAAACGCGATTTCTAATTTCTCAACTATACCAAACAAACATAACCGTCAGTATCTGTGGCATAATTTCCACAATAATCTATTTAACTCGCAGAATAGATATCTGTCATATATAACTGTTGAACGTTTGTGATAGATGAGCTGCATCAAAAATCACGCCTGGTGGTTCCTACGGTCTCCTAATTAGTTTGTCCAGAGATGCCTTTCTCAGATGCTTGTGCTACAGAGTGAGATTAAGGACTTCAGGCTTCGAAATGTGAAACAAAGGTCACTATTAAAGGCCACATTTAAGGAAATGAAAACTTTGGCAGAAAAATGAACAATGTGCTCATCTGAAAATAGCAAAGGCAGCATTATGCGCCCATGCATAATAGGGCCCAAAGTGTTAGACTTGTGTTAGACATCGGGACAGAAAAAAATCAAGCGTACAAAGCCTGAATGAGAAATGGTGCTTACAGTATATCTACTATCCTGTACACTCAATTTCATTTCACTCTGCAAAGCAGCATGGACCATGCCAGATTTTCTCTCCTGTTTTAGGTATCCAATCACAGAACAAAAAAAAGACTAGCACTGCCCTCAATTTCATTTTACGTCACCTTTTGGTGGGTGGGTATAGGTGGGTCTCCAGACTACATATCTCTTGCCGGGCTATATCTACAGGTTTAATGGAGAAATGACAAGCCAGCTTCCCCAAAACTTGTTGCAGTCACTCTTTTAGGGAACCTTCCCACTCATTCTCTACAGGTTACATTTTTTTTTTTTAACAACTTTCCGTTAACCTTCAGGAAACTGTCCCTGGCAGTTCTGTAAATTAATTTGGATGACATAATTTGGATGACATATATTCATATAAAGTAAAGTTTTGTTTTATTCCCACCAGCCATCCAGGATATGTCCTCTCTCTGTAGTTGTAGTTTTACAGCAAAACCTGAAAAACACATTCCCTGAAAGTTTATTTTTTTTATTGTTGTTCAACTTCGGAACAACAATCTATTAAGATTGCATTAAGGGAATCTTCACCGTGTGCATTGTGTTTACCCCACAAACAATTTCTGCTCCTGGGAATGCTCCAGGGAGGTTATCTGTTGGGCACAGGAACACGCCATGAAGGTAGTTTTGTCAGAGGGGGCATTAATAAACTTAGCTTTTGCTTGAATGGTTTGGTTTGCAGAACACTCTTACAACATTTCTCTAATGCGGGGGTGGGCAATTATTTTGGCCGAAGGGCCATATTGTCTTTTAGATTTTGGCTAACAGGCTGGCAACCGGTTGATGCTGGTACATTGGCAAGTCTCAAACCAGTAGCCCCACTTTCTTCAGAGGACATGTGAACATGCAGGGTTAAAAGGGGGATTTGTATTTCATGAGCACTACAAATTTGATAAATCAAGCCTATAATCTAAGTCGCCTTGGCTAAATGAGAAATTATTCTATTTTAAGAAGGGTCCACGGGGCGGATTAGATAGCCCAACGGGCCACATGTGACCCCCGGGCCTTAGTTTGCCCGGTCTGTTCTAATGTGACTTTCTATATAGAAAATCACAATTCAGCATAAAGATTGCTGATGCACTGCCTGGGACTCAAACCCTGGTCTCCCACAAGACATTCCATTGCTGTACCACTGTAGCCTCACTCACATCAGATGATGCAATCTGGAGCACAAGCATCTGAGATCGTGCCCGCTGAAAGGGATTTCCAAGATGGAATGGACAAACCAATCTGGTGACCGTAGGAACCAGGATTTTGGACATAGCTCATATCTTACAAACGTAAATCACAACTAACAGTTATATATGAAATAGATGTCTATATTATGTGAGTTATATCCATTATTATGGCTATGTGACAGATGATGTTTATGTTTGTTTGAGAAACTTGAGAAACTAAAAATCAGGTTGCATGATGGGATACAATATCTTGTTGTCACATGTTGGTTTTGATGCGATTGAAGTAAAATGAAGTGAAAGTGATTTTTGATGATGTCGAGTCTTCTGAAGCAACTCTGTAAGGGCTCTCAGAGTGCAGTGCTGCTTGCAGCGCAATGAATCATCTGACATGATTGAAGTTACTTCCACTGCATTATCTGACCAATATTTACGGAGTTAAAATAAAGTAGCCTTTCTACAACTTAATGTGTTGCCAGTTCAAATGCAAAACTACCAGTAAGACTATTTTCAGAAATAGGCAAAAATCAAGTTGTTTTAATGATAATTTCCATAATTTTACGTAATCTGTCAAACCTCAATTCTATGTTATCTACCAAGTGAACCAAATCTAAGTCTAGGCCTATTAATAACTGTCTATTAATCTTTCTTTACTTTCAAAGGCTTCAGCAACATTCATCTAACCCCATCAGGACAACACCAAAATGAACTGGGAGCTGCTGATCTAGGTAAATCATGTTTGTCCACATGTGAACCTTTTTGTCTTAGATTATCTATCTATCTATCTATCTATCTATCTTTTTATTAACTTCTATCTTCTATCTATCTTTTTATTAACTTTTATTTTGGGTAAGTGGGAGACAGAGATGGTATGGAATCAGGAACTGAGCTGAACTGTGGGTTGGCAACCCTGGCCATAATTAGCCTGGCGAAGGACAAACTAAAATCACAAGTGATATTTAGTCTGGGGACCTACCTATTGCATTTCTCGTAGCGGAAGCATCGTTTACGATTGTCCAGAGCCGTTTATTGGGCGCTACGAATGTCTATCAGCGTCTGCACATACCTCAGAGCCAATACCAGAGCCACCACGTGACGTAAAATGCAATTGAGGGCCATACAAACCCCTTTTTGTTCTGCGATTGGATACCGAAAGCAAGCGAGAGAAATGGCCATGGTCATCATGCTGCTTTGCAGAGTGGAATGAAATAAGCACGCAAAGGAGCATGGGAACTCCCAGGCTAGGCCATAATGGGGACTTGGACCAAAGTGTAATACTGTTGTGTGTGTGTAGCCTGGCTCTGCCTTCCAACGTACTTCTGCTCAATAGTCATCTCCCTTCACGACTCTGGGATTCCAACCATTGGCTTCCTTTTCAGCGACCAATTTGAGGCCGCATCTGACAGCGAGCAGGAGGCGAAAGTTGTGAAAGATTACATTGGGTTTCTGTTGCAGCGTAGCTCACTTCACGACCAAGCTGGCACATAACATTAGCCATTTCGCTCATTTATTTCCACTGTTTACTGTATTAGAAGGGACTTAATTAATAACGCAAAAGCTTTTTCATTATCTTTTTTACCAGTGGTACGCACTCAGTATTTTCTTGTTGGCAAAGATGGAAACCTATTCTGTGACAATAGGACCTGGTCTGATATACTACATAACATCTGGAAAATAAACATCAGTGGCGTTCACTGTTTGATAAGCAATTCCACTAAAAATCCTCCACACAACAACTGCACCCGGGGGCAAGAACTGCGTAACAACTCCAAAGGTGAACCCTATCTGCACATTCCTCACTTTGGACTCAAAGATGAGGGCACATATAATTGTGAGGTGGTGTACATAGGTGGAGCGGATACAACGTTTATTACAGTGATGGCAGCAGGTGAGAAATTAAACATGGGGATGTGAAAGTACAGTACAGTAAAACCAGTCAGATTAATAGTCCTTGTAACATTAATCATAAAATTTTTGTATACTTTTTAAGAGGCTATATTTGTTAACAATTTAGAATATTTAATTTGGTATGTTTTTAAATGACTAAATTGTCAAGTAGTTGAGTAGAGATGAGTATTGAGATCAGTAACTGTTAGTAACTGTCATCAATGTGTCAGCAATGTCTCATTCCCATGCGTCCACAGTCCCTCCTGTCCTCACCGCCAGACTAGAGCAGCTTGGTGGTCAATGGTTTGCTGTCTGCTCTGCTGCTGGTGGGAAACCAGTGGCCACATTGTCCTGGAAGGAGACCTGGGGATACACTGAGGAGGACCCTAATCCGACCACAAACACAGATGGAACCATCACCGTAGAGAGATGGCTGCTTTTGCCAGACAATAATGTAACCAAGAACCTAACCTGCTTGGCCAATCATCCTTCTTGGACAGACAGAAAATCTATCACTTTGGAAATTCCAGATACGCATGATGGTGAACCCTGGGTAGAAAGTAAGATAAAGATTTAGGATAACATTGGCTGAGATACAATAGTACATAATACATTATGCCAGGATTGTTGGACTGAGGCCTTTAAACATTCAAGATTTGCATGAGTGACCTAAAAGTCAGCTTTTTTTTAAGACTGAATGATAATGCAAATATGTACACATACATGTATGAAAAAATATCAAATGATAATAATAGCCCTCTGAAAGTACTGTTGCTGATATAAACTTGTAAACAATGTTTTGTTTTTATATTTACAGGCCCAACCACCAGCGCATTGTGTATCATCACTCGGTCTGTTTTTTGCATCATTATTGTGCTGACTGGGATTATACTCAGCATATATATGCATTGTCAAAGAAATAAAAAAGAAAAAGGAATAAACTAATAGAGCATTGACCAGCTGGACTTTCTTAGGTGGTGTTTATGTGGTCATATATCCAACTTTCAGAAGTTTTCAGAACATTTGTTGCAGATCTTTATACATTAACACATAATTAAGAAAACCTTTTTAAACCATAAACGGTGGCCATATTTTGTAGTGCTCTGTAGTACATCTATTTGATACTACTGCTATGACAAATGTGTAATTAGCATAAAGACATCATGCAAACTCCCCAAAAGGCTTATGCTTACCAGAGTGAGTTCATCATGATATACTAAATACTAAATAGAAAACAAGGACAGAAAGTGAATCCAAACATACATTAATTTGTCATTCATGCATTTCTAAATCTTCAGGTAAAATATATTGTCTTGTAGGAAGTTATATACTGCAAGTGAAAATATTGCCCCCTAAAGGAGGCTGATGTGCTTGAACCATGGGTAAGGTTAAGGGAAAGCTCATTCACACTGAAGACAGTAGAGCTGAAGACTGCATTCATTGAAATCATGAAGAATCAGCAGATCCTGATTTTCTTGTCCCTTATCTGGAGTACAACAGGTTTGATACTACTATATTTTATTGATGCTTTTTACACATAAGATACATGCATGGTAGCTGGGTGACTATAAATTAATCATGACTTCAGAGTTATGTCTACTTGCGTGCATATGCAACTGCTACTTTAATGAAACGTGTAAAATGCATTTGTTTTGAGGTTATATGGGTTATCGATGTGGATAGATGTTATCAAAGTGTAAAGGCTACTCGGCTATGTCTCGTAATCTTGTGACACTTTGAACATGCATTATTTTTCTATATCTGCACGCCGTGTCATTCATTATCCACTTAAATTTAGTGTATGAGTACTTTACTTGAGTAATTTACTGTCGATGTTGACTTACCCAACTACATTTCATGACTTCAATATGCCTGGTGATAACTTCGATAATCATTACTTTCAGAACAGACAAGTGACAGAGCCTATGAGTTATAGAATTTATTTATATTTTCTCAATTCATAACAATAAGGTCTTTCCAACATTAAGGCAAATTCTAACATGGGACTATTAGACCCTCATTAGAAAAGAAAGAGTTGTTGAAGCCAGCGCTTGAACAGAAAATGTTGTTGAAGCCAGGCCCAGACTGTTATGACTAGTAAATTTGGAACATCTTTCACTTCCTTTACCAAAACAACTGTGTAAATACTCCTTCAAACAAGAGTAGCCTAATTTTCATTTTCATGGCCTTCTATAAAAGTGAACTCCGGCGCTGAAGCTATTAAGGCTCTTTTTCATCATGTATAAGTCAAACCTTCATTTCAATTACATCAGTATCTGGGCTTTTAATTTGAGCACCTAGCCATGAGTGATGCATGAGTGATATAGCACGGCACTGGTACTCTCACATGGAATAGGCCTAGAGCATGGGTTTTTAAGAAATAAGCACAGGAATCATTTTACAACTGTCCTCTCATGTGTCCACCACTCCAAATGCAATGTAAGAATGAACTCTCTGAAAACGTGGGTAAATGTGGCAGTCACTGGTTAAAATGTCTGTTCATACTTTATTGCAATCTTTTTATTTATGGCACCCCCATGACGGTGGGCCGCCAATGACTTCTTTGTCAGGATGGTGGTCCCTGAGACTGAACCAATTGAAAACCCCTGGGCTAGAGCAATGAATTATGAAACTATAAAATATTATAAAATAGAATTATAAAATTTTAAACACATTATGTGTGCATCAATAATGTTTTCAATGCTCAATTCCATGTGTAGAGAGACTATGATTATGCTATGACGTATCATGCTATGTAAAGCCTTTTAAGTGTGCTACTTTAAAAGTGTTAAGTTGATATGCGGGGCAACTGGAATGCTCATTAAAACCAACTGTATCGCTATTAATGGTAAATACACACCAGAACTTAAAAACCCAGCTACCAACGCAATTTTCATTTTGAACGAATGTTTGACTTGACTACATGATGAAAAACGGCCTTAATTCTTCATCGCCAGAGTTTCACTTTAAGTTCATTTCAAAGCCTACTTTTCACTTTTACTTGAGTAAGGATGTTTTGTCATTTTTAAGCAACTTGATGTTCAGATGCAAAATCCTCTAAATCCATTTTCCAAAATATTCAAATAATAATTTCCAGATAAACGCAGTCAAGCAAATATTTTTATCAATTAGGCTAAAAATTAGACCAAAACAATTAAATTGTAATCGGGATGATAATAGAGTTGTTCAAAATTATATGAAATATTTCAGTAAATTAATTGCAAATGGCTTTTAGAGGCTTTTGCATCAGAACAAGTCATATTTTACATCATCTACACATTTTACAAGTATCTACACATATTTTTACTAGTGCTGTCGAACGAATAATAAGAAAAAATCTGATTAGGCCTTATCACTAAATTTTGCAATGATTAATCGTGATTAATTACTTTTAATTGCAAATCATTTCCTCCAGTAAGAATTTGGATGCTAGGGTATGTTGAATCATTATTTTGTCCTGGGCTGGCTTTGTTTTTCTCAAATGGGGCATTTCACACCTATCCCCAACTCCCAAGGATTCACCAAACATGTTGTTGGACATTCAGGAGCTAGGCCATAATCTTTGTCTAGTTTGACTTGATAGCCGAACCATTTAGTGTCTGAAATTGAACATAATACATGCCATAAAAGTGGAACCATATCCATCAGGATTAATCTGAGGTTTTTTTTAATCTGAGTTAATTTTTTTGGATTAATCACGTGTTTTGATCAGTTAATTTTGCCAGCACACATTTTTACATGCACAGACCTATTTGTACTTGAGTATGGAAAGCCATCTTATACTTTTCACAAATTGCAAGCTTGCTTGATGACAGTGGTTGTGTTGAAGAACAAAACAGGAAGATTGAGTGGTTATCTACAAAACCATCGAAACAATGTAGCTAATGATTTAGATCACAACCTACTTACCATGTGTTGACTGAACATGTAGGTCACACAGGTGAAAAGAACACCTATGTGAAGATAATTAGCCTATCATTTTGTTAATTTAATAATTAGAGTGCATTGAAAATGCACTCTACTGTTCTTCGTTTTCTTCTTATTATTACAGTGCATGCAAAGCGATGCACTGTACTGTTCTCCGTTGGCTTCTTCTTCTTTTTATTACAGTGCATGCAAAGCGATGCACTGTACTGTTCTCCGTTGGCTTCTTCTTCTTTTTATTATTACAGTGCATGCAAAGCGATGTACTGTACTGTTCTCCGTTGGCTTCTTCTTTTTTTTACAGTGCATGCATAGCGATGCACTGTCTTGTTATCCGTTGGCTTCTTCTTCTTATTCTTATTACAGTGCATGCAAAGCGATGCACTGTACTGTTCTCCGTTGGCTTCTTCTTCTTTTTATTATTACAGTGCATGCAAAGCGATGCACTGTACTGTTCTCCGTTGGCTTCTTCTTCTTTTTATTATTACAGTGCATGCAAAGCGATGCACTGTACTGTTCTCCGTTGGCTTCTTCTTCTTTTTTATTACAGTGCATGCAAAGCGATGCACTGTACTGTTCTCCGTTGGCTTCTTCTTCTTTACAGTGCATGCATAGCGATGCACTGTCTTGTTATCCGTTGGCTTCTTCTTCTTATTCTTATTCTTATTATTCTTCTATGCACGCTTTTTCTCAATAACCGTTTCACCTAGAAACTTCATTCAAACTTCACCTTGTAGGTCTCAATTTCTATTGTTATGCTAAGACTTTTCTCTTTTCTACTATTTTTACTTTTTCCACTATCTGCGATAAACGAGCAAAAAAGAGCTTTTTTCCAGAAATGATGGAATTTTGATAGTTCCATAACAGAATTCTACTTCCTACTGTTGCTTCCCTTAACTACTGTAAACATTCTATTGTTGCTTTCTTGATTACTGTAAACATTCCAGAGAACTTTCAGCAGACTAGTGGAACTTCTCGGATTCTATTTCCACGAACATTCTGTTATCTGCTGTGTTAACCTTTCCAGTTCATTTCTATTAAACTAATGGGCTATTTAAGGTTTTTTCACTTCCATTTGCTGAGGCAAAATGAGCCGTCGAGCGAGCCTCTTTGCCTTTTCCCTCTTCTACTGTCTTTTTCTTTTCAATTCTCTGTATCATCTATTCAACTTTTGACAACTTTTTCATCTTTGTCATTTTTTTCTTTGATTCTCTGTATTATCTGTTCAACTTTTGGCAACTATTTACATCTTCACATTTTTGTCTTCATTTCTCTGTATTATCTATTCACTTTTTCAACGACATTTTACATTTTTCCTTTTTCTCTTCAATTCTCTGTATTAATCTATTCAACTTTTTGCCAACTTTGTACTGTACATCTTTGCCTTTTTCTCTTCAATTCTCTGTATCATCTTTTCAACTTTTTGCCAACCTTTCAAGCCTAGCCTACATATTTTCCTTTTTTTCTCTTCAATTCTCTGTATTATATTCAACATTTTTTGCAACTATTTTTTTCACATCTTTTCCTATTTCAACAATTTCCTATTTCAACATTTTTAAACGAATTGACACAAACCAACTTTTTATGTAATCATCAACAACGAACCATTTGACCTTTTACCACTAATTCAACTACTGATACAGGCCATGTTCATTCGAACGATCATCAACTATCTTTTTTTTTCAACTATTCAATAATCACCCATTCATCAACATTAACAATAGCCACTGCTAACAACTAACATGACGACCTAGCAATATACATAGCAACCAACAAGATCAATGTAGCAACCAACATATCCGCCCTCGCAATGGCCTAGTAGCAACCTCAGACACCCCTACAATGTCCTGGGAACCAGTTCCACAATGATGACATGGCAATTGACATAGCAACCAAATGCTCAACATGGCAAACAGCATAGCAACCACCATATCTGCCCTAGCAACAGCCTAGCAACTGCCTCCAGCAGCCTTTACAACCATTCCAGCAATAATGATATAGCAATGAATATAGCAACCAACATGATCAACGTAGCAACCAGCATAGCAACTTACATGTCCACCCTAGCAACTGCCGAACAACAACCTTAAGCACCAATGCCACCTTCCAGGAAGCACTTCCACAATGACCTAGCAATGAACATTGCAACCAACATGATCAACGTAGCAACCACCATAACTTACCTGGCAACAGCCTAGCAACAACCTCAAGAAGCCCTGCAATGTCCTAGGAACCGCTTCCACACTGATGACCAAGCACTAGACATAGCAACCAACATGATCAATGTAACAACCAGCATGGTAACCACCATATCCGCCCTAGCAACGGCCTAACAACAACCAAAAGTACCCTTGCAATCAACATAACAACCAATACAGCAACCAGCACCATTTTCTTTTTTTTCAACTATTCAACAACATGATAGCAACATTTTCTTTGCTACTTGACTAGTAACTTTGATTGCCTAAACAAGTTTCCTCTTTACTCTACTTTTCTACTTTTTTTCTACGATCACTTTCTAAGTGTACTTTTTTAAACGTTTGCATGCACTGTGTAATTCCTTGGAATTGCAAATCTAGTTATTATTATTATTCTTCAATGCTCGCTTTTTCTCAATAACCGTTTCACCTAGAAACTTCATTCAAACTTCATCTCGTAGGTCTCGATTTGTGTTGTTATGCTAAGACTTTTCTCTTTTCTACTATTTTTACTTTTTCTACTATCTGCGATAAACGAGCGAAAAAAAGTGCTTTTTTTCACAAATTATGGAATTTTCAGAGTTCCACAACAGAATTCTACTTCCTATTGTTGCTACCTTAACTACTGTAAACATTCTATTGTTGCTTTCTTGACTACTGTAAACATTCCAGAGAACTTTCAGCAGACTAGTGGAACTTCTAGGATTCTATTTCCACGAACATTCTGTTATCTGCTGTATTAACCTTTCCAGTTCATTTCTATTAACCTAATGGGCTATTTAAGCTTATTTCACTTCCATTTGCTGAGGCAAATGAGCTCGCGAAGCGAGCCTCTTTGCCTTTTCCCTCTTCTTCTGTCTTTTTCTTTTCAATTCTCTGTATCATCTATTCAACTTTTAACAACTAACAACTATTTACGTCTTCACCTTTTTGTCTTCAATTCTCTTCAATTATCTATTCACTTTTTCATCGACATTTGACATTTTTGCCTATTTCCCTTCAACTTTTTGCCAACTTTTTACTGTACATCTTTGCCTTTTTCTCTTCAATTCTCTGTATTATCTCTTCAACTTTTTGGCAACCTTTCAGGCCTAGCCTACATATTTTCCTTTTTTTCTCTTCAATTCTCTGTATTATATTCAACATTTTTTGCAACTTTTTTTTCCACATCTTTTCCTATTTCAACTATTTCCTATTTCAACATTTTTAGACAAATTTACACAAAGCAACTTTTTATGTAATCATCAACAACGAACCATTTGACGCAGCCAAGGGCTGCGTCCACCTTTTATCACTAATTTAACTACTGATACGGGCCATGTTCATTCGAACTGTCATCAACTATCTTTTTTTTTTTCAACTATTCAATAATCACCCATTCATCAACATTAACAATAGCCACTGCTAACAACTCCCATGATGACCTAGCAATATATCAACCAACAAGATCAATGTAGCAACCAACATATCCGCCCTCGCAATGGCCTAGTAACAACCTCAGACACCCCTATGGCAATTGACATAGCAACCAACATGCTAAACATGGCAAACAGCATAGCAACCACCATATCCGCCCTAGCAACAGCCTAGCAACTGCCTCCAGCAGCCTTGCAATGTCTTTAGAACCACTCCATCAATAATGATATAGCAATGAACATGGCAACCAACATGATCAACGTAGCAACCAGCATAGCAACCTACATGTCCACCCTAGCAACTGCCGAACAATAACCTTAAGCACCAATGCCACCTTCCAGGAAGCACTTCCACAATGACCTAGCAATGAACATTGCAACCAACATGATCAACGTAGCAACCACCATAACTTACCTGGCAACAGCCTAGCAACAACCTCAAGAAGCCCTGCAATGTCCTAGGAACCGCTTCCACACTGATGACCAAGCACTAGACATAGCAACCAACATGATCAATGTAACAACCAGCATAGTAACCACCATATCCGCCCTAACAACGGCCTAACAACAACCAAAAGTACCCTTGCAATCAACATAACAACCAATACAGCAACCAGCACCATTTTCTTTTTTTTTCAACTATTCAACAACATGATCAAGGTAGCAACATTTTCTTTGCTACTTGACTAGTAACTTTGATTGCCTAAACAAGTTTCCTCTTTAATCTACTTTTCTACTTTTTTTCTACGATCACTTTCTAAGTGTAGTTTTTTTAAACGTTTGCATGCACTGTGTAATTCCTTGGAATTGCAAATCTAGTTTTAAAAGTTCTTATTAAGTTATTCTTCAATGCTCGCTTTTTCTCAATAACCGTTTCACCTAGAAACTTCATTCAAACTTCATCTCGTAAGTCTCGATTTGTGTTGTTATGCTATGACATTTCACTTTTCTACTATTTTTACTTTTTCTACTATCTGCGATAAACGAGCGAAAAAAAGTGCTTTTTTTTTCACAAATTATGGAATTTTCAGAGTTCCACAACAGAATTCTACTTCCTATTGTTGCTACCTTAACTACTGTAAACATTCTATTGTTGCTTTCTTGACTACTGTAAACATTCCAGAGAACTTTCAGCAGACTAGTGGAACTTCTAGGATTCTATTTCCACGAACATTCTGTTATCTGCTGTATTAACCTTTCCAGTTCATTTCTATTAACCTAATGGGCTATTTAAGCTTATTTCACTTCCATTTGCTGAGGCAAATGGGCTCGCGAAGCGAGCCTCTTTGCCTTTTCCCTCTTCTACTGTCTTTTTCTTTTCAATTCTCTGTATCATCTATTCAACTTTTAACAACTTTTTCATCTTTGCCATTTTTTTCTTTGATTCTCTGTATTATCTGTTCAACTTTTGGCAACTATTTACGTCTTCACCTTTTTGTCTTCAATTCTCTTCAATTATCTATTCACTTTTTCATCGACATTTTACATTTTTGCCTATTTCCCTTCAACTTTTTGCCAACTTTTTACTGTACATCTTTGCCTTTTTCTCTTCAATTCTCTGTATTATCTCTTCAACTTTTTGGCAACCTTTCAGGCCTAGCCTACATATTTTCCTTTTTTTCTCTTCAATTCTCTGTATTATATTCAACATTTTTTGCAACTTTTTTTCCTCATCTTTTCCTATTTCAACTATTTCCTATTTCAACATTTTTAAACAAATTTACACAAAGCAACTTTTTATGTAATCATCAACAACGAACCATTTGACGCAGCCAAAGGCTGCGTCCACCTTTTATCACTAATTTAACTACTGATACGGGCCATGTTCATTCGAACTGTGATCAACTATCTTTTTTTTTTTTCAACTATTCAATAATCACCCATTCATCAACATTAACAATAGCCACTGCTAAAACAACTCCCATGATGACCTAGCAATATATCAACCAACAAGATCAATGTAGCAACCAACATATCCGCCCTCGCAATGGCCTAGTAACAACTTCAGACACCCCTATGGCAATTGACATAGCAACCAACATGCTAAACATGGCAAACAGCATAGCAACCACCATATCCGCCCTAGCAACAGCCTAGCAACTGCCTCCAGCAGCCTTGCAATGTCTTTAGAACCACTCCATCAATAATGATATAGCAATGAACATGGCAACCAACATGATCAACGTAGCAACCAGCATAGCAACCTACATGTCCACCCTAGCAACTGCCTAACAACAACCTTAAGCACCAATGCCACCTTCCAGGAAGCACTTCAACAATGACCTAGCAATGAACATAACAACCAACATGATCAACGTAGCAACCACCATAACTTACCTGGCAACAGCCTAGCAACAACCTCAAGAAGCCCTGCAATGTCCTAGGAACCGCTTCCACACTGATGACCAAGCACTAGACATAGCAACCAACATGATCAATGTAACAACCAGCATAGTAACCACCATATCCGCCCTAGCAATGGCCTAACAACAACCAAAAGTACCCTTGCAATCAACATAACAACCAATACAGCAACCAGCACCATTTTCTTTTTTTCAACTATTCAACAACATGATCAAGGTAGCAACATTTTCTTTGCTACTTGACTAGTAACTTTGATTGCCTAAACAAGTTTCCTCTTTACTCTACTTTTCTACTTTTTTTCTACGATCACTTTCTAAGTGTACTTTTTTAAACGTTTGCATGCACTGTGTAATTCCTTGGAATTGCAAATCTAGTTACAGTGCATGCAAAGCGATGCACTGTACTGTTCTCCGTTGGCTTCTTCTTCTTTTTATTATTATTATTATTATTCTTCAATGCTCGCTTTTTCTCAATAACCGTTTCACCTAGAAACTTCATTCAAACTTCATCTCGTAGGTCTCGATTTGTGTTGTTATGCTATGAAATTTCACTTTTCTACTATTTTTACTTTTTCTACTATCTGCGATAAACGAGCGAAAAAAGTGCTTTTTTTCACAAATTATGGAATTTTCAGAGTTCCACAACAGAATTCTACTTCCTATTGTTGCTACCTTAACTACTGTAAACATTCTATTGTTGCTTTCTTGACTACTGTAAACATTCCAGAGAACTTTCAGCAGACTAGTGGAACTTCTAGGATTCTATTTCCACGAACATTCTGTTATCTGCTGTATTAACCTTTCCAGTTCATTTTTATTAACCTAATGGGCTATTTAAGCTTATTAACTTCCATTTGCTGAGGCAAAGAGCTGCTAAGCGAGCCTCTTTGCCTTTTCCCTCTTCTACTGTCTTTTTCTTTTCAATTCTCTGTATCATCTATTCAACTTTTAACAACTTTTTCATCTTTGCCATTTTTTTCTTTGATTCTCTGTATTATCTGTTCAACTTTTGCCAACTATTTACGTCTTCACCTTTTTGTCTTCAATTCTCTTCAATTATCTATTCACTTTTTAATCGACATTTTACATTTTTGCCTATTTCCCTTCAATTTTTTGCCAACTTTTTACTGTACATCTTTGCCTTTTTCTCTTCAATTCTCTGTATTATCTCTTCAACTTTTTGGCAACCTTTCAGGCCTAGCCTACATATTTTCCTTTTTTTCTCTTCAATTCTCTGTATTATCTTCAACATTTTTTGCAACTTTTTTTCCACGTCTTTTCCTATTTCAACTATTTCCTATTTCAACATTTTTAAACAAATTTACACAAAGCAACTTTTTATGTAATCATCAACAACGAACCATTTGACGCAGCCAAAGGCTGCGTCCACCTTTTACCACTAATTTAACTACTGATACGGGCCATGTTCATTCAAACTATCATCAACTATCTTTTTTTTTAACTATTCAATATCACCCATTCATCAACATTGACAATAGCCACTGCTAACAACTCCCATGATGACCTAGCAATATACATAGCAACCAACAAGATCAATGTAGCAACCAACATATCCGCCCTCGCAATGGCCTAGTAACAACCTCAGACACCCCTATGGCAACTGGCATAGCAACCAACATGCTCAACATGGCAAACAGCATAGCAACCACCATATCCGCCCTAGCAACAGCCTAGCAACTGCCTCCAGCAGCCTTGCAATGTCTTTACAGCCACTCCAGCAATAATGATATAGCAATGAACATTGCAACCAACATGATCAACGTAGCAACCAGCATAGCAACCTACATGTCCACCCTAGCAACTGCCGAACAACATCCTCAAGCACCAATGCCACCTTCCAGGAAGCACTTCCACAATGATGACCTAGCAATGAACATTACAACCAACATGATCAACGTAGCAACCACCATAACTTACCTGGCAACAGCCTAGCAACAACCTCAAGAAGCCCTGCAATGTCCTAGGAACCGCTTCCACACTGATGACCAAGCACTAGACATAGCAACCAACATGATCAATGTAACAACCAGCATAGTAACCACCATATCCGCCCTAGCAACAGCCTAACAACAACCAAAAGTACCCTTGCAATCAACATAACCAATACAGCAACCAGCGCCATTTTCTTTTTTTTCAACTATTCAACAACATTGGTGTGTTCCAATACCCGTACTTACCGTACTTACTGTGCTTAGTTTGAGTACGAAGTGCGTTCACACTCAGATTTGGCGACTGTGAAGTGTACTGTAAGTACCCGGATGGTGCCCTCAAACGGTCAAAATCGCTGAGTGTGGATCGGTGTACACTTTTCGCACTCAACGGCCGCCATCTTAGCTACGTAGCGGAAGAGGCGGAGCCAAGCGGACCCAGATCAGTTTGGAAAAATGGCGACCGAAACGACGGTTATGGCGGTAGCACCTGCAGCCCCCCAACCTTATAGATGTAAGTTTTGCCATGTTACATGTTAATAATCCATACTAACAATAACTTTTCAACAATTTGAAATCTATTACTACATTTATATCACACTAGTTGTGTTTACAGTTGTAGTAGTCCGGTTTACCATAGCGTTGTAGCGTCCGGCTTAGCATACTTGTTAGCTGCTAACGTTTAATGATATTGTCGGTAACATTGTTGGCAGTATTACTCTTTATCGATGATTGGCAGTGTCTGTGTATTATAGTTCAGTTAGCAAATTTATGGATAGTGAATGAAAAACTGAAAAACAATAGTCAATACGCCGTGATCGTAACGTTAACAGCAATATCGCTGAAGACATTTTGATATCTAACGTTAGGTTAACGTTAGCGCTACCGGAATAGAAACGTGAAATGAAAGGACAAGACAATTCATACAATAACGCCCAGGTAACGTTTAGTTCCTAATAATGTTGTTAGTATTGTTAACACTTTCTTTTTACATTACAGGGACCGATGAAGACACTGGCAACTTCGCGCGGTGGCGTGTTGCCCACCAGCGTATGTTCACTGGCGGGCGAACCACCAACGCTGTTGGCTATAAGTAAGTGTGAGCACAGAGTTTTTTGATGTTCTCGATAGTGTAGTGTAACGTTAGTAACCTGTAGCATTTATACTAGTGTGTTTATCATGTGCCCAGAATGTATCTAGAGGAGAAAGGACTGGTGGGCAGGGTGACCCCCGCGTTTTAAAAAAAAAAGTGGGAGAACCTAAAGCAGAAGTACAAGGTTGGTTTGTTTGTGTGTTCACATTATGTAATGCGCCCTTGTCATCTTAAATGAACAGCATTGAAAAAGTTTGAGAGAACATTCTTACTTTATATGTAGGCCAATGTAGACTAAATATATGTAATCAGAACATTTGAGTTACATGGGAAGATTGTACTAAATTGTATAGGAAGGTAATGGATAGGCTACAACATAGGGTGCTAGTTTCTTCAATTTCCTACTTGATGAATCAAGGATAATCTTATCAATGTTGGTATTGCCGTGTGCCTTTGGTTTGTTTGTTACTTGTTGTGTTTGCTATTTAGGATCTTAAAAGCCCTCCAACTGGGAAGGGCACAGAGGACGGGGAGGTCACTGCCGCGTCCTGGAAATGGTTTGACCTAATGCACGAGTTGATTGGGGACAGGCCGTCTGTGACGCCACCTGTCCTCATTGCCACAAGTGCCCAGGGCGCGGTAGTGCTCACCCCTCCTTCAGCTAGGCAGGGTGAGGAGGTTCCGATGGAAGAGGAAGCAGCAGAGACGCCTAGGTCCAGGCCTGGTAGGGCCCCCAAAAGACAGCGGGAAGACGTCTCTGATGTGTTAAAAGACCTCCAGAGCAAGGATGAGCTGGAGTGGAAGAGAGTGATGTCAGAGGAGAGGGAGAGAGAGGACAGGAGAGATGCGGAGAGGGCCAGGCAGGAGGCAGATCGTGAGCAGAGAGAAGAGAGGAGGCATCAGGAGCTGCTGGAGAGGCAGGAGAGGCTCCACCAGGAGGCCATTTTGAGAGAGGAAAGGTGGAGAGAGGAGATCTCTCAGAGGGAAGAGAGAAGGGACAGAGAGGCAGCGGCTCGTGACCGCCTCTTCCTGGCAGCCCTGGAGGCGTTGTCCAGGAGAAGTTAACACTATTAGTTAGCACTTTCAGTTCAGTTTAAATGTTCTTTTTTCAGGTGTTTTGTGTTCTGTTGTTGTTTATGTTCTGTTGTTGTTTA
Source organism: Sardinella longiceps (assembly GCA_027497455.2). Classification (NCBI taxonomy): domain Eukaryota; kingdom Metazoa; phylum Chordata; class Actinopteri; order Clupeiformes; family Clupeidae; genus Sardinella; species Sardinella longiceps. The sequence continues at coordinate 22,579 of JAODXP020006504.1, forward strand.
TGTTCTGTTAAATAAATTCATTTTCCACACAGGTGCTGCAGTTGCCCAAATGATTTAATTGTATGGGGCAAGCTACTCAAAAGCAAATTATTTTAAAGGTAGTCGTGGTCGGGTGCGTAACACTGTGCTGCTATTCTGCTCCTTTCTTGTGCTCCAGAGACGGTGCCTGGAGCTGCTGCCTCTCGTCCTGGACCCTCCTCCCCTGCTGCTCCAGCCACATCATCAACCGGGTCCTCGGGCTCCAGCACATCTCCCCGGCTCAAGCAGATGTTGTGTAAGATGGTGCAGCAGAGGATGACCTCCGGGACGAAAAGGATGTCCACCTCCAGGGCCTTTAGGAAGATTGACCTCCATCTGGTTTTCAGAATTCCGAAGGCCCGCTCCACCACCACTCGGGCCTTTGTCAGCCTGCTGTTGTAGGCCGCCTGCTGCTGGTTCTGGAGTGGCTGTCGGAATGGGGTCATCAGCACCATGGGCTGCGAGAGGCAGGGGTACCCACCATCCCCGATGAGGAAGTACCCTGGTGGAGGGTACTGCTTCTCCAGGTACAGGGGGCTGTTCCTAAGGACCCGGGAGTCGTGGACGGAACCAGCATAGCCCACGCACACGTCCACAAACTTTGCGGTGTGGTCGACCACGGCCTGCAGCTGCACTGAGTAAAACAGCTTGCGGTTGAGATAGCAATCCGCATCCTGGGCCGGGGGCTTGACACGGATGTGGCAGCCGTCAATGCTCCCTGCCACCCTGTTGAATGCTGCTGACCCTGCCAGCCGTGCGAAGCCTGCGCCCACAGCAACCAGCTCTTCTTCGGAAGGATGGTGTACGGTCCGAGCGAAGAGGGAGGAAATCCTGCCACTGGTGGTGTGGATTGCCCGGTGGACTGACGTCCTAGGCATGTCGAAGGCTCGGGAGACGACACGGTAGGACGTTCCACTGGCCAGCCAGAAGAGGAACACCAGGCAGGCGATCTCCGGGTTCCACCCATGGTCTGCGTCTCTCCCAATTGCCTCCATTAGGGCACTGAAGGATGCCCTAGACAGGCGGAAATCCGTCCGCATCTCACTCTGCCCATCAAAAAAGATTTTGAGCAGTGGAATGGTGGCATTGAGCTGGCAGTACTGCCCGGGGTTTGGGGCCTGTTTTAAAAAAAAAAAAAATATTGTTTAATTCTATGAATTAGAGTAGTTAATTGGCTATAATTCACTATCTGTCTGTCTAGCTAGTATTTTTTAGTTATTTATTGCCACTATTTCATGAATTTTCAAGCAGTATTATTTAAAAATATGTATTTTTAATTATTTAATAAAATCATCAATTTCAATTACATGTGTTGCATTGCACTTGTATTGCATTACCAGTAGGCTACTGTTGTGACTATGGTTTGCTGTGACATGTCTCTTAAAGCAAGGTAATTCTGCACATTGTACTAGGCATAACAGAGACTGTAATGTGTTTATACATAGGCCTAGTAGTTTTATTTCACTTGAAGAATGCAGGCATAGGCCTAGTAGTTTTATTTCACTTGAAGAATGCAGGTTCAACATGGTAGAACATTACCAGTAGGTGACTATGGTGTGCTGTGGCATATCTCTTAAAGCAAGGTAATTCTGCACATTGTACTAGGCATAACAGAGACTGTACTGTGTTTACATAGGCCTAGTAGTTTTATTTCACTTGAAGAATGCAGGTTCAACATGGTAGAACATTACCAGTAGGTGACTATGGTGTGGTGTGACATATCTCTTAAAGCAAGGTAATTCTGCACATTGTACTAGGCATAACAGAGACTGTACTGTGTTTACATAGGCCTTGTAGTTGTATTTCACTTGAAGAATGCAGGTTCAACATGGTAGAACATTACCAGTAGGTGACTATGGTGTGCTGTGACAGATCTCATAAAACAAGGTAATTCTGCACATTGTACTAGGCATAACGGAGACTTTTATATGTTTATACATAGTTTATACATTTTATTTCACTTGAAGAATGCAGGTTCAACAAGGTAAGAACTTTTAAAAACGGTAAAGACCCCATTCATTGTATAGGCTAAACGTAGGCTATCATGAGTGTGAGGGATAGGCTAACTTAAGTGGACGACGACCTGAAAGAAAACATGCATGACGTACTTTATGTAAATCAGACTTACCGGAAGATTGCCCAGCTCGATAAGGAGGAGGCGGCGCCGACGTTGGCGGATCTGGCGTAGTCTGAGAATCGCTTGTGTCTTCATTTTTCGTAAGAGCAAAGCAAGGGTAAAGCAAGGGTTAAATCTCTTACGATATTTTTATTTTTTTGGCGGGTGTCTCACGAGCCGCAGAGACGGGTCGTCATTTCCGATAAGTGCGCGATGGAGTACGTGATTTGGAACGGTACTTACCTGTTGAAATCTATACACTTAGTGAGTGCGGATAGTGTACTGTGTTGAAGTGCACTCATGGAAGTACGGGTATTGGAACACACCACATCAAGGTAGCAACATTTTCTTTGCTACTTGACTAGTAACTTTGATTGCCTAAACAAGTTTCCTCTTTACTCTACTTTTCTACTTTTTTCTACTATCACTTTCTAAGTGTACTTTTTTAAACGTTTGCATGCACTGTGTAATTCCTTGGAATTGCAAATCTAGTTATTATTATTATTCTTCAATGCTCGCTTTTTCTCAATAACCGTTTCACCTAGAAACTTCATTCAAACTTCATCTCGTAGGTCTCGATTTGTGTTGTTATGCTATGAAATTTCACTTTTCTACTATTTTTACTTTTTCTACTATCTGCGATAAACGAGCGAAAAAAGTGCTTTTTTTTACAAATTATGGAATTTTCAGAGTTCCACAACAGAATTCTACTTCCTATTGTTGCTACCTTAACTACTGTAAACATTCTATTGTTGCTTTCTTGACTACTGTAAACATTCCAGAGAACTTTCAGCAGACTAGTGGAACTTCTAGGATTCTATTTCCACGAACATTCTGTTATCTGCTGTATTAACCTTTCCAGTTCATTTCTATTAACCTAATGGGCTATTTAAGCTTATTTCACTTCCATTGGCTGAGGCAAAGGGCTCGCGAAGCGAGCCTCTTTGCCTTTTCCCTCTTCTACTGTCTTTTTCTTTTCAATTCTCTGTATCATCTATTCAACTTTTAACAACTTTTTCATCTTTGCCATTTTTTTCTTTGATTCTCTGTATTATCTGTTCAACTTTTGGCAACTATTTACGTCTTCACCTTTTTGTCTTCAATTCTCTTCAATTATCTATTCACTTTTTCATCGACATTTTACATTTTTGCCTATTTCCCTTCAACTTTTTGCCAACTTTTTACTGTACATCTTTGCCTTTTTCTCTTCAATTCTCTGTATTATCTCTTCAACTTTTTGGCAACCTTTCAGGCCTAGCCTACATATTTTCCTTTTTTTCTCTTCAATTCTCTGTATTATATTCAACATTTTTTGCAACTTTTTTTCCTCATCTTTTCCTATTTCAACTATTTCCTATTTCAACATTTTTAAACAAATTTACACAAAGCAACTTTTTATGTAATCATCAACAACGAACCATTTGACGCAGCCAAAGGCTGCGTCCACCTTTATCAATAATTTAACTACTGATACGGGCCATGTTCATTCGAACTGTCATCAACTATCTTTTTTTTTTTCAACTATTCAATAATCACCCATTCATCAACATTAACAATAGCCACTGCTAACAACTCCCATGATGACCTAACAATATATCAACCAACAAGATCAATGTAGCAACCAACATATTCGCCCTCGCAATGGCCTAGTAACAACCTCAGACACCCCTATGGCAATTGACATAGCAACCAACATGCTAAACATGGCAAACAGCATAGCAACCACCATATCCGCCCTAGCAACAGCCTAGCAACTGCCTCCAGCAGCCTTGCAATGTCTTTAGAACCACTCCATCAATAATGATATAGCAATGAACATGGCAACCAACATGATCAACGTAGCAACCAGCATAGCAACCTACATGTCCACCCTAGCAACTGCCGAACAACAACTTTAAGCACCAATGCCACCTTCCAGGAAGCACTTCCACAATGACCTAGCAATGAACATTGCAACCAACATGATCAACGTAGCAACCACCATAACTTACCTGGCAACAGCCTAGCAACAACCTCAAGAAGCCCTGCAATGTCCTAGGAACCGCTTCCACACTGATGACCAAGCACTAGACATAGCAACCAACACGATCAATGTAACAACCAGCATAGTAACCACCATATCCGCCCTAGCAACGGCCTAACAACAACCAAAAGTACCCTTGCAATCAACATATCAACCAATACAGCAACCAGCACCATTTTCTTTTTTTTCAACTATTCAACAACATGATCAAGGTAGCAACATTTTCTTTGCTACTTGACTAGTAACTTTGATTGCCTAAACAAGTTTCCTCTTTACTCTACTTTTCTACTTTTTTTCTACGATCACTTTCTAAGTGTACTTTTTTAAACGTTTGCATGCACTGTGTAATTCCTTGGAATTGCAAATCTAGTTATTATTATTATTCTTCAATGCTCGCTTTTTCTCAATAACCGTTTCACCTAGAAACTTCATTCAAACTTCATCTCGTAGGTCTCGATTTGTGTTGTTATGCTATGACATTTCACTTTTCTACTATTTTTACTTTTTCTACTATCTGCGATAAACGAGCGAAAAAAAGTGCTTTTTTTCACAAATTATGGAATTTTCAGAGTTCCACAACAGAATTCTATTTCCTATTGTTGCTATCTTAACTACTGTAAACATTCTATTGTTGCTTTCTTGACTACTGTTAACATTCCAGAGAACTTTCAGCAGACTAGTGGAACTTCTAGGATTCTATTTCCACGAACATTCTGTTATCTGCTGTATTAACCTTTCCAGTTCATTTCTATTAACTTAATGGGCTATTTAAGCTTATTTCACTTCCATTTGCTGAGGCAAAGGGCTCGCGAGCGAGCCTCTTTGCCTTTTCCCTCTTCTACTGTCTTTTTCGTTTCAATTCTCTGTATCATCTATTCAACTTTTAACAACTTTTTCATCTTTGCCATTTTTTTCTTTGATTCTCTGTATTATCTGTTCAACTTTTGGCAACTATTTACGTCTTCACCTTTTTGACTTCAATTCTCTTCAATTTTTGCTTATTTCCCTTCAACTTTTTGCCAACTTTTTACTGTACATCTTTGCCTTTTTCTCTTCAATTCTCTGTATTATCTCTTCAACTTTTTGGCAACCTTTCAGGCCTAGCCTACATATTTTACTTTTTTTCTCTTCAATTCTCTGTATTATATTCAACATTTTTTGCAACTTTTTTTCCACATCTTTTCCTATTTCAACTATTTCCTATTTCAACATTTTTAAACAAATTTACACAAAGCAACTTTTTATGTAATCATCAACAACGAACCACTTGACGCAGCCAAAGGCTGCGTCCACCTTTTATCACTAATTTAACTACTGATACGGGCCATGTTCATTCGAACTGTCATCAACTATCTTTTTTTTCAACTATTCAATAATCACCCATTCATCAACATTAACAATAGCCACTGCTAACAACTCCCATGATGACCTAGCAATATATCAACCAACAAGATCAATGTAGCAACCAACATATCCGCCCTCGCAGACCCCTATGGCAATTGACATAGCAACCAACATGCTCAACATGGCAAACAGCATAGCAACCACCATATCCGCCCTAGCAACAGCCTAGCAACTGCCTCCAGCAGCCTTGCAATGTCTTTAGAACCACTCCATCAATAATGATATAGCAATGAACATGGCAACCAACATGATCAACGTAGCAACCAGCATAGCAACCTACATGTCAACCTAGCAATGAACATTGCAACCAACATGATCAACGTAGCAACCACCATAACTTACCTGGCAACAGCCTAGCAACAACCTCAAGAAGCCCTGCAATGTCCTAGGAACCGCTTCCACACTGATGACCAAGCACTAGACATAGCAACCAACATGATCAATGTAACAACCAGCATAGTAACCACCATATCCGCCCTAGCAACGGCCTAACAACAACCAAAAGTACCCTTGCAATCAACATAACAACCAATACAGCAACCAGCACCATTTTCTTTTTTTTCAACTATTCAACAACATGATCAAGGTAGCAACATTTTCTTTGCTACTTAACTAGTAACTTTGATTGCCTAAACAAGTTTCCTCTTTACTTTTCTACTTTTTTTCTACGATCACTTTCTAAGTGTACTTTTTTAAACGTTTGCATGCACTGTGTAATTCCTTGGAATTGCAAATCTAGTTATTATTATTATTCTTCAATGCTCGCTTTTTCTCAATAACCGTTTCACCTAGAAACTTCATTCAAACTTCATCTCGTAGGTCTCAATTTGTGTTGTTATGCTATGACATTTCACTTTTCTACTATTTTTACTTTTTCTACTATCTGCGATAAACGAGCGAAAAAAGTGCTTTTTTTTCACAAATTATGGAATTTTCAGAGTTCCACAACAGAATTCTACTTCCTATTGTTGCTACCTTAACTACTGTAAACATTCTATTGTTGCTTTCTTGACTACTGTAAACATTCCAGAGAACTTTCAGCAGACTAGTGGAACTTCTAGGATTCTATTTCCACGAACATTCTGTTATCTGCTGTATAGACCCTTTCTGTGTTTGTAAACATTCCGTGTTCTAACATTCTATAAACTGCAACTGGAGGCAGAAAGCCTCCAGAAGCTATCAGAACCAATACAAAAGTGACCGTTTTCAGCACTGCCTTTTAATGCTTTCTCAACAGCTAATCCTACATTTTATAATTTTGGCGTTATCTATCAGATGTATACTAAATAATATCCAACTACAGTAGCGATCCTGTATGCCTTACAGTGTTTACAAATTGTATGAGTTAAGGTGCACTTCAAGAGAAATGCGCTTAATCCTATGGGAAAGCGACTAACGTTAGCAACGTCACTTAACAAGGTAGGCGATCTACCGTCAGCTAACAAGCTAGCGGGTTATTCGGTGGTAAAGTTTGGCTTTTAGGCGTACTGTTAAAGTGATACAAAATCCCTGTGTTCGGTTAAATATGTGGAGACTGTCGATAAGTTTGTTTGCTTTGACAAGTGGTTTAAATCGAGACAGGTCGCTCCGGTGGCAGTAGGCATCACTACGTTATCCAGCAGCCTAGAGGCAGATAGCCACCTGTGCTACTTTCAGTCTCTGAACTTTGGGTACTCATTCAATCATCTTGGTGGACATATATTTTGTTGTTTGTGAATCATATCGTGTTAAGAAATAGATTCTTGAGTTATATTATGATGACAAGCTATATTTTCAAAGATGGGGAAAGTTGTCAAATTTACAGCCATGTCTATCAGAACAGACGATTTTCTGCCTCCAAAACTCAACTCATGGAATTGTGACGTAGCTTCAAAAAGGGTCTATTAACCTTTCCAGTTCATTTCTATTAACCTAATGGGCTATTTAAGCTTATTTACTTCCATTTGCTGAGGCAAAGGGCTCGCGAAGCGAGCCTCTTTGCCTTTTCCCTCTTCTACTGTCTTTTTCTTTTCAATTCTCTGTATCATCTATTCAACTTTTGACAACTTTTTCATCTTTGTCATTTTTTTCTTTGATTCTCTGTATTATCTGTTCAACTTTTGGCAACTATTTACATCTTCACATTTTTGTCTTCAATTCTCTGTGTTATCTATTCACTTTTTCAACGACATTTTACATTTTTCCTTTTTCTCTTCAATTCTCTGTATTAATCTATTCAACTTTTTGCCAACTTTTTACTGTACATCTTTGCCTTTTTCTCTTCAATTCTCTGTATCATCTTTTCAACTTTTTGGCAACCTTTCAAGCCTAGTCTACATATTTTCCTTTTTTTCTCTTCAATTCTCTGTATTATATTCAACATCTTTTCCTATTTCAACATTTTTAAACAAATTGACACAAACCAACTTTTTATGTAATCATCAACAACGAACCATTTGACCTTTTACCACTAATTCAACTACTGATACAGGCCATGTTCATTCGAACGATCATCAACTATCTTTTTTTTTCAACTATTCAATAATCACCCATTCATCAACATTAACAATAGTCACTGCTTACAACTCCCATGATGACCTAGCAATATACATAGCAACCAACAAGATCAATGTAGCAACCAACATATCCACCCTCGCAATGGCCTAGTAGCAACCTCAGACACCCCTACAATGTCCTGGGAACCAGTTCCACAATGATGACATGGCAATTGACATAGCAACCAACATGCTCAACATGGCAAACAGCATAGCAACCACCATATCTGCCCTAGCAACAGCCTAGCAACTGCCTCCAGCAGCATTTTACAACCATTCCAGCAATAATGATATAGCAATGAACATAGCAACCAACATGATCAACATAGCAACCAGCATAGCAACCTACATGTCCACCCTAGCAACTGCCTAACAACAACCTTAAGCACTAATGCCACCTTCCAGGAAGCACTTCCACAATGATGACCTAGCAATGAACATTGCAACTAACATGATCAACGTAGCAACCAGCATATCCGCCCTAGCAACGGCCTAACAATAACCAAAAGTACCCTTGTGTAACGGAGGCCGGCTAGCGCGGCGGTAGTGTGTAAATCCTCATCACCCAATTCCATAGGCGCTTCTAACACGCTGAGTTAGAAGCTTGGGCTTTTAGCTCAGTTGGTTAGAGTGTTCCACTCCCACGCCGGGAGATTGTAGCTTGTGGGGTGGCGTGTGCGGTGCGGACCGCAATCAACATACTGTAGCAACCAACACAGCAACCAGCACCATTTTCTTTTTTTTTCAACTATTCAACTACATGATCAAGGTAGCAACATTTTCTTTGCTACTTAACTAGTAACTTTGATTGCCTAAACAAGTTTCCTCTTTACTCTACTTTTCTACTTTTTTTCTAATGTCACTTTCTAAGTGCACTTTTTTAAACGTTTGCATGCACTGAGTAATTCCTTGGAATTGCAAATCTAGTTATTATTATTATTCTTCAATGCTCGCTTTTTCTCAATAACCGTTTCACCTAGAAACTTCATTCAAACTTCATCTCGTAGGTCTCGATTTGTGTTGTTATGCTATGACATTTCACTTTTCTACTATTTTTACTTTTTCTACTATCTGCGATAAACGAGCGAAAAAAGTGCTTTTTTCACAAATTATGGAATTTTCAGAGTTCCACAACAGAATTCTACTTCCTATTGTTGCTACCTTAACTACTGTAAACATTCTATTGTTGCTTTCTTGACTACTGTAAACATTCCAGAGAACTTTCAGCAGACTAGTGGAACTTCTAGGATTCTATTTCCACGAACATTCTGTTATCTGCTGTATTAACCTTTCCAGTTCATTTCTATTAACCTAATGGGCTATTTAAGCTTATTAACTTCCATTTGCTGAGGGCAAAGTGGCTCGCGAGCTGAGCCTCTTTGCCTTTTCCCTCTTCTACTGTCTTTTTCTTTTCAATTCTCTGTATCATCTATTCAACTTTTAACAACTTTTTCATCTTTGCCATTTTTTTCTTTGATTCTCTGTATTATCTGTTCAACTTTTGGCAACTATTTACGTCTTCACCTTTTTGTCTTCAATTCTCTTCAATTATCTATTCACTTTTTAATCGACATTTTACATTTTTGCCTATTTCCCTTCAACTTTTTGCCAACTTTTTACTGTACATCTTTGCCTTTTTCTCTTCAATTCTCTGTATTATCTCTTCAACTTTTTTGCCAACCTTTCAGGCCTAGCCTACATATTTTCCTTTTTTTCTCTTCAATTCTCTGTATTATATTCAACATTTTTTGCAACTTTTTTTCCACATCTTTTCCTATTTCAACTATTTCCAATTTCAACATTTTTAAACAAATTTACACAAAGCAACTTTTTATGTAATCATCAACAACGAACCATTTGACGCAGCCAAAGGCTGCGTCCACCTTTACCACTAATTTAACTTCTGATACATCAACTATCTTTTTTTTTAACTATTCAATATCACCCATTCATCAACATTGACAATAGCCACTGCTAACAACTCCCATGATGACCTAGCAATATACATAGCAACCAACAAGATCAATGGAGCAACCAACATATCCGCCCTCGCAATGGCCTAGTAACAACCTCAGATACCCCTACAATGTCCTGGGAACCAGTTCCACAATGATGACATGGCAACTGGCATAGCAACCAACATGCTCAACATGGCAAACAGCATAGCAACCACCATATCCGCCCTAGCAACAGCCTAGCAACTGCCTCCAGCAGCCTTGCAATGTCTTTACAGCCACTCCAGCAATAATGATATAGCAATGAACATTGCAACCAACATGATCAACGTAGCAACCAGCATAGCAACCTACATGTCCACCCTAGCAACTGCCGAACAACATCCTCAAGCACCAATGCCACCTTCCAGGAAGCACTTCCACAATGATGACCTAGCAATGAACATTACAACCAACATGATCAACGTAGCAACCACCATAACTTACCTGGCAACAGCCTAGCAACAACCTCAAGAAGCCCTGCAATGTCCTAGGAACCGCTTCCACACTGATGACCAAGCACTAGACATAGCAACCAACATGATCAATGTAACAACCAGCATAGTAACCACCATATCCGCCCTAGCAACGGCCTAATAACAACCAAAAGTACCCTTGCAATCAACATAACCAATACAGCAACCAGCGCCATTTTCTTTTTTTTTTTTTCAACTATTCAACAACATGATCAAGGTAGCAACATTTTCTTTGCTACTTGACTAGTAACTTTGATTTCCTAAACAAGTTTCCTCTTTACTCTACTTTTCTACTTTTTTTCTACGATCACTTTCTAAGTGTACTTTTTTAAACGTTTGCATGCACTGTGTAATTCCTTGGAATTGCAAATCTAGTTATTATTATTATTCTTCAATGCTCGCTTTTTCTCAATAACCGTTTCACCTAGAAACTTCATTCAAACTTCATCTCGTAGGTCTCGATTTGTGTTGTTATGCTATGACATTTCACTTTTCTACTATTTTTACTTTTTCTACTATCTGCGATAAACGAGCGAAAAAAGTGCTTTTTTTCACAAATTATGGAATTTTCAGAGTTCCACAACAGAATTCTATTTCCTATTGTTGCTACCTTAACTACTGTAAACATTCTATTGTTGCTTTCTTGACTACTGTTAACATTCCAGAGAACTTTCAGCAGACTAGTGGAACTTCTAGGATTCTATTTCCACGAACATTCTGTTATCTGCTGTATTAACCTTTCCAGTTCATTTCTATTAACTTAATGGGCTATTTAAGCTTATTTCACTTCCATTTGCTGAGGCAAAGGGCTCGCGAAGCGAGCCTCTTTGCCTTTTCCCTCTTCTACTGTCTTTTTCTTTTCAATTCTCTGTATCATCTATTCAACTTTTAACAACTTTTTCATCTTTGCCATTTTTTTCTTTGATTCTCTGTATTATCTGTTCAACTTTTTGGCAACTATTTACGTCTTCACCTTTTTGTCTTCAATTCTCTGTATTATCTAATCACTTTTTCATCAACATTTGACATTTTTTCCTATTTCTCTTCAATTCTCTGTATTAATCTATTCAACTTTTTTGCCAACTTTTTACTGTACATCTTTGCCTTTTTCTCTTCAATTCTCTGTATTATCTATTCAACTTTTAGGCCTAGCCTACATATTTTCCTTTTTTTCTCTTCAATTCTCTGTATTATATTCAACATTTTTTGCAACTTTTTTTTTTTTTTTCAAATCTTTTCCTATTTCAACTTTTTCCTATTTCAACATTTTGAAACAAATTTACACAAAGCAACTTTTTTATGTAATCATCAACAACGAACCATTTGATGCAGCCAAAGGTTGCGTCCACCTTTTACCACTAATTTAACTACTGATACGGGCCATGTTCATTCAAACTATCATCAACTATCTTTTTTTTTCAACTATTCAATAGGCCTATCACCCATTCATCAACATTGACAATAGCCACTGCTAACAACTCCCATGATGACCTAGCAATATACATAGCAACCAACAAGATCAATGTAGCAACCAACATATCCGCCCTCGCAATGGCCTAGTAACAACCTCAGATACCCCTACAATGTCCTGGGAACCAGTTCCACAATGATGACATGGCAACTGGCATAGCAACCAACATGCTAAACATGGCAAACAGCATAGCAACCACCAAATCTGCCCTAGCAACAGCCTAGCAACTGCCTCCAGCAGCCTTGCAATGTCTTTAGAACCACTCCATCAATAATGATATAGCAATGAACATGGCAACCAACATGATCAACGTAGCAACCAGCATAGCAACCTACATGTCCACCCTAGCAACTGCCAAACAACAACCTTAAGCACCAATGCCACCTTCCAGGAAGCACTTCCACAATGACCTAGCAATGAACATTGCAACCAACATGATCAACGTAGCAACCACCATAACTTACCTGGCAACAGCCTAGCAACAACCTCAAGAAGCCCTGCAATGTCCTAGGAACCGCTTCCACACTGATGACCAAGCACTAGACATAGCAACCAACATGATCTATGTAACAACCAGCATAGTAACCACCATATCCTGCCCTAGCAATGGCCTAACAACAACCAAAAGTACCCTTGCAATCAACATAACAACCAATACAGCAACCAGCGCCATTTTCTTTTTTTTCAACTATTCAACAACATGATCAAGGTAGCAACATTTTCTTTGCTACTTGACTAGTAACTTTGATTGCCTAAACAAGTTTCCTCTTTACTCTACTTTTCTACTTTTTTTCTACGATCACTTTCTAAGTGTACTTTTTTAAACGTTTGCATGCACTGTGTAATTCCTTGGAATTGCAAATCTAGTTATAGGTTATTATTCTTTAACGCAACTAATTCAGCTCTAACCGCTCAACGTAGAAACTTCATTCAAACTGCGTTGCGAAGGTCTTACTGTTCACTTGTGTGCTTTGTAACTTTCAACTTTGTAACTTTTATACTTTTAAAACTATGACTATTTTAAACTTTTAAAACTTTCCCCATTGACTTAACATTGAGCTGTTTAGAGTGAGGCTAGAGTGGGTGATGTCATAGTGGGGCCTTAGCCAATCATCTTACGGATATGCAAATTTTCACCTGGTGATAACCAATCACTGGCGACCTGCTTCAACCCATACAGTCTATGGCTTCAACTGTCATTTTTTAAACTATAGGGCATTTAAACTGCTCAACTATTCAACTGTCAATCAATTCAACTGTGAACTGTCATCAACTAACTCCTGTCAACTGTTTCCTCTGGCCACAACTATTTCAAAATAAAAGTCCTCAGTGACGGGATGGCTAGTTAGCATGCTAGCTAGCTTAGTTAGCATGCTAATTAGCATTTTCTGTTTTTGATGTTATTCAACTCAGCTAAGTCTTGTGATCATCATGCTAGCATTATTAGCATGTTAGCTTAGTTAGCATGCTAATTAGCATTTTCGGTTTTTGATGCTATTCAACTCAGCTAAGTCTTGTGATCATCATGCTAGCATTATTAGCATGTTAGCTTAGTTAGCATGCTAATTAGCATTTTTGGTTTTTGGTGCTATTCAACTCAGTTAAGTCTTGTGGTCAATATGCTAGCACTATTAGCATGCTAGCTAGCATGGCTAACATGCTTAATTAGCATTTTTAGTTTTTGATACTATTCAACTCGTTTAAGTCTTGTGGTCATCATGGTAGCACTATTAGCATGCTAGCTAGCATGCATGGCTAACATGCTAGTTAGCATTTTTGTTTTTTGATGCTATTCAACTCAGCTATGTCTTCTGATTATCATGCTAGCATTATTAGCATTCTAGCTAACATGGTTAGCAAGCTAATCAGCATTTTTGCTTTTTGATGCTATTCAACTAAGCTAAGTCTTGTTATCATGCTAGTCAACTTAACTGTCATGTGGTTCAAACTTCTCATCTAATTAACTGTTCAACCATTTCAACTGTCAGTTATCCAATTATGCCTCCAGTCATCTAAAAAATCCACTAAAAACAGCAACTGCATTTTCAATGCACTCGTAATTTCTCTGAAATTGCATTCTCTAGTTTTTAATTTCACATTTTGCCAACGGTCAAATTTTGAATATAGGCGTATAGTGTAGATTAGCTTATTGAGAAACAATCACTTGCCGGAGATGTTTAAAAGAGAAGTTCGGTTTGTAGCCTTGCCTGTTTTCTGGAGTGTCTAGGATGAAACAGAACGATTTACACCAAAAGTATAGGTTTTAGATTGGTCCTGTCTCTGATATTTGGCTCACTTAGAATCCCCTGTCTGCTTCAGAATGGCATATGTGCATGTCCAATTATGTTCCAAAACAATTATTGTAGCGAAATACACTTTCTGACATGTTTATGTGGTACTTTGAACATTCTGGAAATACTTGTGTTCGCTACAATAATTGTTTTGGATCATCTCAGGCCATTCTGAAGTTGATGGGCGATTCTAAAGGAGCAAAATATCAGAGACAGGACCAATCAGTGCAGGGTGCAAGGTCAGTGCAGAATCCCAGATGGAAATTGTTCGGAAGTATCAAGGTGTGACTGACCATTTAACAAATTAAAAAAAAAAAAAAAAATCAATTGAACAATAGCCTGGCTTTGTCTTCCTACATACTTCCACTCAGGGGTGTAGTGGGCGTGGAACGCGGGGTACGCCGTCCACCCACTTCTCACGTGAAAAAAAAAAAAAAATCCTACTAATTATACATTAAACCACATGCATTGGCAATGGTGAACATAACCGAATTTGTAGGGTTGGGTGCCGGACGCAAGGGTGAAAGCAACATGCATAGCATACACTGACTAGGCATTAGAATGAACAGGGCCAGGGGAATATATGACAGGAGTAGGCCTACGCACATACGCATGCACACACACTCAAATTCCTCGGTCGCAATCAAGTTCTGCAGCCCTCTGACCTCCGTGGCTCTGTAGCCAGGCTATGACAATGTCGTCGTTAGTTTTAACCAAAACATCCATTTTCTTTCAGCTGAGGCAGCGTCTGCGGGTAAGGGCTTTGAAGTGTTGAACGTTGGTTTGAATAAGCGCAACGACGCATCATTTTGGATTCGTAGCCCAAAACAGTAGGCTACCGGTAAATTAAGACAAGTTCAACTCGCACTGAGGCAGGTCGTTTGCCGTAAGGTTAATGTTTATAAAATAGTCAGGCTTATCTGTATCTAGCTAAAGCATTAAGTTTACTGCTCTATGCGTGTTAATAGCACCATCAACATGTTGGAGTTGGAGCAAAGTAGTTCACGGATCATTACACCACTTAGATAACGGCATCTGCTTATTTTTAGTCATGTTCTGTAGGTCTACATAAATATGGATGATGTTAAAATCATAACATGATTAAAACAATCTTGAATGGAAACTATAATGTTGCATCACTGATCTAGTTGGACTGGCAGCTAGAAGTTCTGTATTGAAAGTGAATCATATAGCCTAATAATAACAATCACGTAAACGACTCGAGATAAAGAATTTTTTTTTTTTTTTTTTTTTGGGGGGGGGGGGGGGGTCACAAATAGCGTACCCCCACTTCAAAAATGCCCACTACACCACTGCTTCCACTCAAAAATGATCTCCCTCCAAGACATCTGGCATTCCAGCCACTGACATTGTTCGCATCGATCAATTCCATACCAGTTTACAGGTTTACAGGTTTGCCCCCTTAACCCCCTTATCGGAATATCTATGTGTGGTTTATTTTCTGATCTGGCTCATCTACACTAGTTGGCTGGCTGGCTTAGTTCCTGTATCTCAATCTTCACCACAAGCTTGAGTGTGGTAAGTGTGCATCTGGTGCATCTCAGAGTCGGTGCTTTGCATCTACCTGGTGGGTGTCATTGCCCCTGGCTGGTATAAATTGCTTTCCGTGCATACACTGTAAAAAACAATTTGTAATGGTTACTTGAAAAATGTGTGGAAACTCGTTGCCTCAAATGAGTTAAGTAACTATAACTTATCTTTTTGAGGTTAAAAGCATTTTACATCTAAAAAGCTAAGTTATAGTTACTCAACTCATTTGAGGCAACGAGTTTCCACACATTTTTCAAGTAACCATTACAAATAGTTTTTTTACAGTGTAGAAAAGTATGTTATAATTTGCTGTTGATGTCTTAAATGTGTCTTGTAAAGCATGAGCCACCTGAATGATCTTCAACATTATCTACGAATGAATGTCAAATCCAACGTTTCACTTGAGCTCCTTATTCCTTTAACATCCTTATGTTGATTCTTGTATCCCTTTACAATTAAGCATGTTTATCTATCATTTTTAATAGCTGCATGTTAAATCAACTGCATGGCATACAGTTTGTCTATAACCCTTGTTTGTTTGTTAACTCCTTACTAACATTCATATAACCCCATTAGGACAACACGAAAATGATTCAGTGGCTGCTGAAGGTAAATCATATTCATTTATTTGTTTTTTAGAGGAAAAGATGGTACTTTAGCACTTTTAGGCCCTTTTATTGAATGTAAAGTAATTGGTCCTGTCTTGGCTGGCTCATTTAGAATCCCCCCATATACTATCTGATAATGTCCTTAAGACTCCTTTTCTGGATTGTATGTTGAAATAGAATGATCAGCACCAAATGTTGTCAACCGGTCCTGTCTTGGCTATTTGGCTCATTTAGATGTCCTAGCTCAAAAGGCAACTTCAGTAATTTTCAACAAGAGCTCTATTGCTCAAGCTACTTGAGATTATTCTCTGTTCAAGGAAACCTATATGGTTGGACCAAAATGTCTTGTGTCTTCAGTATTGGCTAATCTCAAGTAGCTTGAGCAGTTGCCCTTTAATAGTCCAGGCAAAATAACCAAAAAAAAAGGAGTAATTTAGGAGTTCATTTGCAAAAGCCTCTAAAAGCCATTTGCAATTAATTTACAAAAATATTTTATAATATATATTTTTGCATTTGATAAAAATATATTAAATTGTAGTTTGACCGTGATTACCGGGAATTTTTTTTAATAAAACAACTGTTATTTTTTTTAAAGGAATAGTTCACCTCTATGAAAATTGGTTATTCACCCCTTTACCCGGAGTTACATATGTGGGTAAGACCATTTTGGTCTCAGTGCATGCGTTGTCCTAGTCTGCCAACCCTAATTTTACCTTTAGCTTAGCATAGGCACTGGAAAGTAAAGTTGCCAAAGAGTTGCTATCTGGCAACTTTGCATTCCAGCGCCTATGCTAAGCTAAAGCTAAACAAATTGGGAAAAATTGGTGATGCCATACTAGGAAAACAAAGTACTGAGACCAAAATGCTATTACCCACATATGTAACTCAGAGTAAGGAGGTGAATATCCAATTTTCATAAAGAGGGCGACTATTCCTTTAATATTTTCAGAAAATGGATTTTGAGGTTTTTGCATCTGAACACTTCAATTGTAAAAAAAAAACTTTTTAGCTCTGATCATTTCTTTGAGGTGTCCAGAACAACATACTAAAAGTCTTGTATTACAAGTTTTTCTGATAAATAATTTAAATATGCAAATGAGCTATACACATATCAAATTAGCCCCAAATACATATGGATAGAGAGGAGATAAAGAGGGTGGGACCTGTCTCAATCCATTTTATATGACACCCTGTGGGTGTAGGCTTTCAGAAAAGCAGAAGTTATAGATTAGATTTCTCTTAATGCCTCAGGTCCAAATTCATTGGCTATACCCCATCACCACCAATACCAGCTGGGTATATAAATGGGTAAGAAGGGGAGGAGGGGGTGGAACCTGTCTAAATTTATGTTTACTGAAATCGGGTTGCAACCTGGTCTCACAGGATACTGTGAAAAATCCTGAAGCCCTCTGCTTTCAAAAAAAAGTCAAGGTTTATTACTTTCTAATACATTCCATAGGCACTTTTGTACAAGAAATGTACATATTTTTTTAAGTTTCCCCAAAAGGCATACGCTTTAACATAATTTTCAGACAATGTGTGAGCTGGGACAAGAAAGAAATGAATCAATTTTGGTGGCCATCGCTGATCCAGAACACCATCTGTGACCACATTGTCTTGGCGGAGATCTGAGCGCTTTTCTAGTTAATATTATTACAGTGAAGCTAACAGGAACTAAAAAATGCTACCCAGGGCACATGGTGAAACTTGAGAATCATAACCTGACCTATGGTATGGTATACAGAGTGCAGTTATAGTAGGCTAATTTCTATTTTAAAAAAATAATTAGAGCATTTCTAATTCCTCTTTTCCTAGACCGACAACGAGAAGAATATTTTCCAGTGGGCAAAGACGCTAATCTAAGCTGTGCCAATAGGACCTGGTCTTATGTGCTACATTACATCTGGAATATAAACATCAGTGGAGTTCACTGTCTGATAAGTGAATCTATTAAAAATCCTCCACACAACAACTGCACAGGAGGAAAAAAGCTGCATAACACCACTAGGGGGGCATCCTACCTGCACATTCCCCACTTTGGACTCAAAGATGAGGGCACGTATAAATGTGTGGTGTCGTACATAGGTGGAGCTGAACCAGTCCTCATTACAGTGATGGCAGCAGGTGAGAAATTACACTTATTAACTACGTGGAATTGAGTAACATTGCATTGTAAGCATTGATTATAACACACAGTGCTGCTGATCTATGGAAGAAAATCAATCGCATACATATTTTGTACCTGTGAAAAGTTGTTCGCATGTGCAATATTTTTGCAGTGGAATAATACAGTCTGTCCTTGGCAAAACAAATTTTGTACCAGAAAAAATTAATTAATTAATAAATTGTCTTTGAGGATATGATTTGCACATGTGTAGAACAGTTTATAGTTGTGGAATTCATTTGTCTGTCTGAAACATCCTTTTGACAGGAGCAAATATGTTTTGCCATTTATTTGCTTCCATCTTGCACTGAATTGCATTTCTGTTCGCCCCTTATTTTCATAATTTGCAATAAGGTGTCTTAATAAAAAATTCCAAGTAATCTCTATCAAACAAGCGAATCAAGTCAAATTAATCAAGTAAAAATGAAAGAAGTCAACATACATTCCCATCGGAGTTGGGCAGATATGAAAGTTATATAATTATATAAATACAGTATATTTGGTAACACTTTATTTCTGTTAATCCATCATAAGCAGGTTTTGTGTGTGTCTTCATATTCACAAACACATCTTGGTAAAGATGCATGGATTATTATTTTTAATTAGCAGTATGCTTAGAATTTATTTCGAATAAATTTCAGTTTCAATATGTTATTCTGAAATATTTGAAGTTTAAATAGAGAGTCACTCTCTTCACTGCTGGATCAGCATGCGTCAGAGCATACAGGGCAATGCCTGGTGGGCCAGGGGTCATTTTTGGGCCGGAGCTGTCATAATGTACTCACATATTTCTTAAATGGCATTGGCCTTGTCCAATTCAATCCCTGATATTGATGCAATATGTGACTTGCAGTGTTATTTTAGTTTGCCATTAGGTTATTCTAAATAAAATCATGGTGGGCCGCCATGGCCATAAAAGCCCAGGCCATCTTTTTAACCAAGTCCGGGCATGGCATGTGTCCTTAATAACTCATTTTGATTATCATTTGTGTGTGCCCACAGTCCAGCCACATCTCTTCATGAGAGAAGAGTGGCATAAGGGTCAGAGGTTTGCTGTCTGCACTGCTGCTTGGGGGAGACCAGCGGCTACGGTGTCCTGGGAGGGAACAAAAGCATCCCCTAATGTCACTAAGACTCGACACCCAAATGGAACCTTCACCGTAGAGAGCTGGCTGCCTTTACCGCTCAATACTACAAAGGAGAGTCTGACATGTGTGTCCAGAAGTCTTTTTGGTACTCACAATATCTCTGAAACTGTGGAGCATCTACATGTACAACATGGTGAGAACTGTTTCCTTCATGTATAGAAAGGGAAAAGATTAATTTCTGATTAGTTGGTGGGGTGTGTGTTATTTCTGTATAGCACAACTAGATCTGACAAAAGAAGTCTTAATTACCATACTGTATCAGTCCGAGTTCAGCACCCCATTCTGTGCCTGCAGGGGCAGAGGAAATGTGCACCGCGCATCTTTTATCAATCAAGGTGGCCATAGCCATATCAAGTTCACTCTCACAGTTGATTCAAGCAGAGTATGAAAGGAGAGGAGAGGATGAGAGGATTCAAGGAGAGTATGAAAGATCTTTAGTTGGGAATACACTGCTCTGTCTGCCTTTCCATGGATGAGAGACGTTAGAGTATCGTTGGCAATGAGTATCGTTATCTGAGCGCATTATATGAAACTAAAATTGCAGTAACAAAAAGCAAAAGGCATGATATAGCATAACTGCTAGCTTAGAATAGTGAAAAGAATCCTGAAAAATAGCGGAAAGTGTGAAAATAAGAGAGGTAAGTACAATAAGGATACTCAGCGGTGCCACCACCATAGCAACCCATACCAATATCACACGAGTACCTTATAAGTATATTGCGTATGTACATGTATGTCTTGAACTGTGTGCATGTATATTGTGTTTTCCTGTCCATATTGGGTCCACACAATTCACAATGCACAGTGCACAATTCCTAAGTGCCCATTTACTGGCTTTCACCAACACGTTAACATTTTTTTTTTTTTTTTTGAGTGAGAATGATAATGCTATTTTTATAGCGAATATGAAAAATATCAAGTACTAATAATAGCCCTTTGAAAGTACTTTAGCTGATATCAACAATGTTTTGTCTTTGTCTTTGCAGGTCCGACCACCAGCACACTGAGTAACGTCATTCGGCCTTTTTTCATAATTCTTGTGATGGCTATGATTGTACTCAGCATATATAAGTATTATCAAAATAAATATGAAACTGAATATGAAACTGAAATATGAAACTAAATATGAATATGAAGGAAAAAAACTAATAAAACGTCATCTCACCCAGCTGGACTTTGTGAGGGGGTGTTTATGTGGTCACTATAACCAACATTCAGAATTTTTCAGAACATTTGTGGCAGATACGTTAGTGCAGGGGTCGGCAACCCGCGGCTCTTTAGCACCCCCCTAATGGCTCAATGGAGGTTTTGCAAAAATGTGTGAAAATTGAAAAATAGCCTAACTTTTTTTTTTTTAAATATGGTTTCTTAGGGGGTAAACAATGACATGACACAAACATTCTTATGTTGTAAAAATGTGTGTAGTTGTAAATATATTTCATTTTATATGATATTTAAGAAATGTGCGCTTCAAATGCTGGAAGCCGTTTTTATCATTCCAGCGCAAGCTGACAGTCAGGGATAGAGCGAGGCACGCTCTCCCACTTCTCATCCCTGAGAGAGTTCAAAGACGCCCATCAGGATCACACACTGAACAGTGATTATTTGCAAGGTCCGATGATGTAGCCTAGTGTCTAGCTGAGGGGGGAAGAGAAGGATGCTGCTGCGTTTGACAGTTGCACAGACTTCGTGGCAGTTGCGAACTTATGAGACGAGGATAATGCACAGAAATCGAAGTTTATCTGTCTTATTTTCGGCTGACTGATGAATTTTTAAGCCAGCTGCTTTTTAATTGCAAACTGCGTTACTCCTTTGGGATTGTAATTTTCTCTGACGCTGAGTAAGGGAGAGAATTAAAAGATTGTCTTATTTATTTTTCTCATTTGCACTAACTTAGGCTACTTAACTTGCCATTTGACTTACCTTTTCAAAAGGCAGCCGTTTTAGTTTTATAATTGCAAGCTGCGTTTTAACGACAGTTATTGAACATTAAGTTCTATTGCTATTGACGTTGAAGAGAACATTTAATTTCCACACGGGCTGAAAATAGCATGAGGCTATGCACTTTTTTGTTCTTGAGACCTAAAACCAGTGCAACAAAAACCAAAACACTATAATATTGTAATGGGAGTTAGGCTAAACTTGAAGCAGCAATAGGCCTAACGTACATCAGTAGTCACGTGGTGCGTAATTCTCTCAAGGATGCGCTGCAGGGAAAATAAACATTTAATCATGAATGTTCATTTTGTAGGCCTATTGGTAGCCTACTTAGTCATTTTAATAGTAGACATACAGCTTATGTATTGACAGTCTATGTTGCCTTATATAAGGCTTTTAGATTTTTGCGGCTCCAGACAGGTATGTTTTTTGTTTTTTGGGCCAATATGGCTCTTTGAACATTTTGGGTTGCCGACCCCTGCGTTAGTGCATAGTTAAGAAACCATTTTTAGACCATAAACAAGTTCCACACTTTGTTGGTAGTATAATGAGGGCCCTAATATTAAAACAAGGCATTGAAGTATACTGTAGCATAAGAATACATTGTTTATTTAAAAAAGTACAGCTATCACCACTCAAAGTGACTTGCACAATTTACCTCTTTTCTGAAGAATATATAAGTAATACCTGTACATGCTGCTGTAGGAATTAGTGTTTCATTCAGAAGTTTTTGGAACATTTGTAGCAAATACTTCATTTGAATTATTACAGAATCAGAAAATATGTTATTACATTTTATTGTCTGCTGTTAGTTTGACTAGCTATACTATAGTTAGACTATTTCTTAACTATAGTCTAATATTTAATACTGTACAGGTCTCACTACATGTACTGTAATACCTGAGATCATCCAGGCTGTGTCAGCAGGGCTGTCTATGAGAACAAGTTGAAGAAACCTTCTTGTCCATACTGGTGCCCAAGTGTGTTTTTACAGTACAGTCAGTAAAGGTACAGAGCAAAGGTGTGAAAATGTGTCTCACATACAGAGAAGAGGTGTGAAAATCTACCACGTGATTAAATTGCATCACTCTGCTGCTCAAATGAAGTTACATTAGAAGGGGATCAGATCACATGTGTTCTGTTAGCTAGTTGGCCTTTAAGCCATCTAAATCAAAATAGTGTGGCCAACATTAAATAATAAATAGAAAGTTCTGAATATGTCCACAAATCAACAACAATATGTAAGGCTATAACATGTTGATGTATTGTGTAAAAGGAATAGTCTACAACGGTTTTGTAAATCTATTTGGCACATACTGTACTGGTTCTATGTGTGATGCTTGCGCAATCTATTGTCTGTAGTGTATGTGTGCCACAGGAGGAAGAGAGAATCTTTGATTTTGTGCTTTGGAAGCAGGAGACAAACCACATACTGCTGCTAAAATCTCTGTGATTGGTTAATTGTGTGGAGTGACAAGTTCCTGTTGACAACAGCTTTTCAGCACACAGGAAGTTTGTGTGAAATGTGAGCAAACGCAAGTTCAGTCAATCTTTTGGTGGATATTATTATTTTTCATGTATATTAAAAAGATGTGGATGGATTGCTTTTGACTGTCTTCATGATTGGCGATAAACATGCTGTAGTGAGGTGAGGTGTTTGCGGCTAAAGTGCTCAGCAATCTAGCACATGGAGGTGTGGTGGATAATACAAGTCCTGCCTTTCTTGGCCTTCTTTTGCCCTTCATCGCATTCCTCTGCAGGTTTGACAGGTGAACATTTTTATGTATACTAATTTTGTGTACTGTTGTGGAATCCTGACCTCTTTTATGTGAGCACTGGTAAACCACAGGCACATTTCAGAGTGGTAAGACATGCTTTGTCAATCAGACTGCAAAATTGTCACTATTGTACTGTATATCAATAAGTAACTGTTAAATAGATGAAAAGGGTCAGTCTTTGTCTACCAGTAATTCTTGTCCCAGACAAATATCCAAAGATTTCCATAAAGTTTTAATTATTTCAAAATTGTACCATATGTTTACTCTCTCTTTTTTTCTTCATCGTTTTTATCTTTATTTGTTACATGTCTCATGCTAATGTTAATCCATCAGGGCAACAAAATGACTTAGAAACCACTGAAGTTGAAGGTAAGTCTACATGTTATCTTTAAGAAAAAGGTTGGTATTTTACACTTACTGTAAACCCTTGTTTTCTGAAGGTCTCTGAAGCCTTATTTTCTGAAGGTCTGAATGGTTAAGACTGAAATTTTGATGAATGAATAAAATATACACACGCACAAAACACATGACGAATTTGTTTGGTAAGACGTGAAACTCACAGAGTGATTGTATGCTGACACAAAATTCATCTGCAAATGTAACTTCCTCCATCTTGTATTGCTTAGGCAGACGTTTACATACTGTGCAGGTGTGAAGTCATATAAATAGGTCAACTGTGGACGATGAATGATCAAAAACCCTGATGAAAACAAGCCATTATGTGTAAAAAACTGAATGTGCCCTTTAAATTTAAAACATTAAATTGCAGACATGCAGACAAACACTTAAAACAATGCTTTTTCTTCCCCTCAGCCTCGCAAGCTTTATATTTTTCTGTGGGCAAAGACGCTAAGCTGAGCTGTGACAATAGAACATGGGCTAATGCGCTACATTTCATCTGGAAAATAAACATCAGTGGAGTCTATTGTCTGATAAGTGAATCCACTAAAAATCCTCCACACAACAACTGCACTCAGGGGCAAATGCTGCGTAAAAGCAGCAAGGGGGAACCCTACCTGTACATTCCCCAGTTTGGACTCAAAGATGAGGGCACATATAGATGTGAGGCGGTGTACGTAGGTGGAGCTGATACAGTCATCATAACAGTATTGGCCGCAGGTAAGTAACTATTTTGGCTCCAGTGAACACAATGAATAAAATGCATGACACACTGGTTGTACAGTTAAGGGTTAAGGTGGAAATTTTCGAATCTGTTTATTCAGTTATCAGTTCTGTTGTATTCACAATTTTGGGTGTAGGTGTAGGCCTAAATGTAAGTGTGGGAGTGTATGATTCCGAAATAATTTGGAACAACATAGACAGAACATGTGAATACTAACAAGTTTACGTTAAGTCAGTGGCACCAAAATCAATCCAAATCGAAGTAGATTGGTTGTGCCATTGACTCAATGTAAATGCTAGCTGGTATTTGTTTTCGTGTTCAATGTCTGTTCCAAATTCATCATTCCACTCGCTATCCAGTCCAGTAGGAAGGCTCCTGCAGCCAGACTAATGCTTGAATGATGTAGAACAACTGCTTTAAAGTCCTTTTAAACCCAATAGAGCCTTCCAAATACATATTATACCATTAATAACACATTATACTTTTCTAAACTTTAGTTTGCCAAATCCATTTGCTATCAGAAGAATTCCAAAGACACTGCTGGCAAATTAGAAAACTGCTTTACAGGCCATGGTGTATGTCTAAACACTAGATGTGTATTTTTCTTCTGATTGAGAAAGTGACTACAATTAAAGGTCACATTTGCTTCTGTAGCACTTGAATAGCCCTTCCAATCCCTCCTCCAGATTCACTCTCAGTCTTGACCAGGACTCATGGCCATTTTACTGTAACCTATCCAGTGATTTATCGGTTTCTCTTTCCTGTGCCTCCACAGTGCCCCCTGTCTGTTCCATCAGACTAGAGCAGCTTGGTAGTCAGAGGTTTGCAGTCTGCTCTGCTGCAAGGGCTAAACCAGTGGCCACATTGTCCTGGCAGGACATGTGGGGATCTGTTGAGGTCACTGAGAGGTCGACCCCAAACACAGATGGAACCATCACCATGGAGAGCTGGCTGCTTGTGCCTGATGACATCACCATGGAGAAACTCATCTGTTTGGCCAATCACGTCACCTGGACCCAAGGAAACTATGTTGCTGTAGATCTCACAGACATATCTGATGGTGAGAATTGTGTTTAAAGAAGCCTACCTCCTGTGTTTGTGAATGCTGATGACTAAAATCATCTTACACATGACATGAAAGGTATCATGACATGTCACATCAAAAAGTCTATGACTGTGTCTTTAAATTGGTTGACATTGTCATGTTGATAACAAGTTCATGCCACTCTAACATAAATGTTATCCAATTTTCTCTTTGCTTGTAGACAATTTATGTGAGACACTGTGTTTTCGTTGGCAGGTTCATCAGCAGCTGAATTACAACACACCATCATGCTGTCGTCTTTCATTGTTCTAAGTATGGTCATTGCAACTGCTTTCAGTACATACATGTGCCTTAAGAGACAAAAAACATAATAAAACAAATAATATTTAAAAAAAAAAGAAAAAAGAAAACGCAAAGGCTTTGAATGATTACTCATGGTGTTAATCAGGTTCTTTTAAGACTGCAGTACAGAGCAGAGGCACATATGTGTACAAACCTAGCACCATCTCAGCTAAGAACTTTGTCATAGGTCAGAAAAAAGAAAATCAGTGTATTGTTCTACAGAAACAAAATCTGACCAATAATCACATCTTACCTAGCCTGGCTTTGGCCATCCCCTTGGTCTACGTTTTACTTCGAACAAGGATCTGGCATCTCATCCACAAGCTGGAAGTGTGAACTGTAGAAATTTGAAATGATTAAATCTGATTTCACCCAATCGCTAACGCTATTGTAACTTGGTCTTGGTCGTTAAGTAAGCTTCGCTACAACAGCAGAAACCCAAGGTAATCTCTCACAACTATCAATTCTGCTCGCTTTTTTGCGTGGTATGGAATTGTTGGTAACGCTTTAATTTACAGCCCGTGAAGTACTGGGTAAGTATTAGGTAAGAATGGTGTAACAAAAAAGTATCAAGGGATAAATTACTG
Organism: Sardinella longiceps; assembly: GCA_027497455.2. NCBI lineage: Eukaryota > Metazoa > Chordata > Actinopteri > Clupeiformes > Clupeidae > Sardinella > Sardinella longiceps. The sequence continues at coordinate 49,190 of JAODXP020006504.1, forward strand.
AGTACTTACAGCGTAAGTTTGCTGGAATAACACACGTTCACACTTTATTTTACAGCCTGTGAAGTACTGGGTAAGTACAGGTAAGAACAACGTAACAAAATAGAACTTTATGTGTAGTATTGGCATAATTACAAAATAAGTGTGGGATAGCCTGGATGCAGAAGCTTATAGGAAAGCCAGGGTTGGATCAACTTGCACGCACTTTATTTTACATCCCGCGCATCCTTCCCTTGTTGTTGTTGTTGATGAACAGAATTATTTTCAGTCATGTCGGTAACTCTCATGGTAAAGAGGCTGTTGTGAGCCTCTTCGGTTCACTTAGACCTTCATGTGAAAATGGCATCTTTGTCAAACTGCTGTCTCTGCCTATCCATGTCACACCACAAACCTGTGTGTGAGCGGGTGTGGGCGTGGTTTTGGTCCATTTCCATCAGGTCAGGTCATTGAGACAGCACGCCTGTTCTGCGTGGCTCCTGTCCTGACTTCCGCACCGCGAACGCGCAGTTTGTGTGTGAAAGGGGCCTGAAAAGTAGGCTAAAGAAGAAATACCGTGGAATGACCTAAACACCTCAAAACTACTTGTAACTACACCCTAATGTTGGATGCACGGGCTGTAAAATAAAGTGCGTGCAAGTTGATCCAACCCTTGCTTTCCTATACGCCTCTGCATTCAGGTTACCCCACATTTATATTGTAATTATGGCAATATAACACATGAAGTTTTGTTTTGTTACGTTGTTCTTACTTTTACTTGGCCAGTACTTCACAGGCTGTAAAATAAAGCGTGTGCGTGTGTTATTCCAGCAAACTTACACTGTAAGTAATCAGTAATTTATCCCTTGATACTTTTTTGTTACACCATTCTTACCTAATAATTACCCAGTACTTCACGGGCTGTAAATTAAAGCGTTACCGAATTGTTCACTTCGAACTATGCCAATGGCCGGGGTCCCAGATGGAGTCGTGGAGGGAGATGGTTATTGAGCAGAAGTGCATAGGAAGGCTAGATCAGGTTACACCTTACCCAGTTTACTGTGAATTTGCAATAGAGACATTTTTTAAACATAAACATCAGCATGTATAAAAAAACGAAATTTGATACAACACTTACTGAATTTGCGAACCGACAGCTAACACTAACTGAACGAGGCACAGGACAACAAAACAAAAAAATGAAAGTTATTGACTCAGAACAACTTCAGACCTACTGTATACTCTTGTCGAATTCTTCTTTCATAGGAGAAATATGCTTGTATCTAAAATGCATGCACACATTACAGATAAAAACAAACAAAATGACACAGATAGAAGACAATCTAAACATCATAATATAAAGGTTACCGTTTGCACAGGAATAAATTAAACATCATAAATCCAAAATTCTCATTCCTATATGCAATCATATCTCAGTTGAAAAATGGAGAAAAAAATCTTGCAATAGATATCCAATCACAGATATCCTTGCATGCTCCAGGGGTACAGTATATATTACAGCATAAGGATGGCAACAAAACAGTTCTCAGTATTTCATGTGGTGTGCATATATCTCAGTGTGTGTACAGCATGTGTGTGTGTGTGTGTGTGTGTGTGTGTGTGTGTTATATCTATAATAAGTCTTTTGAAGTACCATATGCTACTCAATATTTGTCAGGATAGAGTGCAATCTGGCAAGTCCTTCTCTAAGGTTTTATGTCCCTTCCGAGCCTCCATAGACTCATCCCATGAGGACATAGTCATCAGAGCAGTCCTGTTTGATTGACAGCTTGTCTTCGGAGGGGATTTTGACGATAGCATAGTCACAGTCGTCTCCCTCTACTATCGTCACCGCATTTCCTGCTGTCTTGCCATTCCCATGGTCAATTGTTGCATACAGGACTTCCTCCTTTGGACCCTTCTTTTCCTGTTTAAATAAAGTGGGGAAAGCATCCATGTAAATTCAGTGGTTATGATATAGTACAGTTAGACTGGTGATACGGTAACCTGTAAACCTTTAAACTGTAAACACTCTGAAGTGGATCAGGTTCAGTCAACATAAAAAAGAAGGACCGAATACCAACAGACAAATGTAGGAAAACAAAGGAACATGTCAGAAATATTAACATCATGCAAATGTGTTAATTCATGTGCAAGGCATTAGGTGTACCTAATAAGCCAGATGCAAACAACCCCAGGCTTGCACACTTGTTCGTAAAAACAACAGCAGCAGCCAGTGGAGATTTTTTGTAGAGCTGCCTGCATCATTAATTATCATCTTTGACCACAAGGCCACAACTCTCTCTATCTCTCTCTCTCTCTCTCTCTCTCTCTCTCTCTCTCTCTCTCTCTCTCACTCCCTCGCTCTCTCCCTCTCCTCCATACCTCTCCTCACACAACTTGGTTGTTCTTTGTATAACTCTCTGAGTCATTTAAGACTGTTAAAATTGACCAAGAAAAATAGACTTTTTTGAAAATGGAAACAGAAACGAGATATACCCTGATGATACCACATCATCAAGTTTCGGTTTTAGTCTGAAATACCTCTGTCTGGTTTACTAAAAAAATGAAAATAAAAACAGTTATTTTAAGCCTACTGCAGTTCTGCTAAACTTATACTCAACTGATTGTTTTGATGCTCAGAGAACATAAGCGTTGGCACTTGCCATTTGGCCTTCTTTTCAAGTAATGCAAGGGGCAAAGAAGAGAATATATAAAGAAATGCATTCCGATGTTCCCCTGAAATGTTGCAGCCTAGGCGATTGTCCTTGATGGTCTATGGCATGAACCAGCCCTGCACAAAAAAACGTAGCCTACACAGAAAGCAGGCCCAGGCTGTAAATATGGCCACAATTTTAACACACGCAATCTAACACTAAGAGGATCCAAACATGATTAGCTATATGGACCAAAAAAAAAAAAAAATCTGCTACTGATAACTGAGAGGCTATAAATGTCCTGGTTAAAATCTGACTATGAAAACCAAGGCTTGTGCTAGTTTTGGAGTAGCCTAACCTGCTTATCTACATGACCCATTTTTGTATCAAGGTACACTCTGAAACTCTGGTTTGAACAACAGAATCTATAGCATGCTGAATTCTAAGAAAAAAAACAGGAATGAAATAACTAAAAGGAGAAGCAAAAAACAGTGCAAAGTGTAAAATAGTTCAGCAAACAAGAAAATGGAAACCCATAGCAACCATTCTGATGAATATGAACAAACAGTAGGCCAAAACAGAAAGGTCTTCAGAAACAGAATGGACTATAGTAGGGCTATCTTGGAAAGTACAGTACACCATAACAAATAGGCTACACATCAATAATGTGGCGCTTTGTCAGCCAAATCTTCAGCACTGGGGCCTTTGCACTGGGTTAAAATGCAGTGAAAAAAAACTAAGGCAATTTGTTTCACTTACTGTGTCTTTGTCCACTTCAACCGTGTTTGCATTGTTATCTCCTAATAGAGGGAGAAGGGGAAATTTAAATATGTGGCATTCACCCCTATTCAGGATCTTAGTACAACAGTCTCACATTTTCATATCACAAGTGACTCATTTAATTATTATCTGACTCATTAAAGTCATTTGACATAGATGAAATTCATTGTTTTCTTCTGTTATTATACACATCCCCTCTAAGGTAAATTAATTCTTACCATCAGATTCATTCTTGGATTCTGATGTCTTCTTTCTGTTAAAGAGAAAAGAGGTGATCATACTTCGCTTTCTCTGGAGAGGCCTAGTCTTGTTGTGCAACTATGAATTTAATCTTTTTTTGTGAGATTACTGGATTATTTTTGTGAAGCTTGGCCAGCATGTTTGTAAAATAGGTCAAATTCAACTTAGAAATTAATAAGATATACTGGTATTCTTTTCTTGTCACCAAACACTTAAAGGCAGTGTGGTGAAGAAGTATTCCCCAAAAAATTTCACTTATGGTATGTGAGTAATATTGCAGTTGGTCTTATAATTACACAGTTATTCTCAACACACATACTCTGATCACATCAGGGAAATTCAGTCATTACAAATCAATTGAATAGGATGCCATGCCATTGCACTGCGAGTTTTGTAAATCAGCATTGTACACAAAAAGAGGCTATTACGCATTATGGGTGGTCCAAACGTGCTAATGCAAGCTGAAATGCTTGGAGCTAAGCACTTTTCTGCACTTGAGCATACCGACCTATATGCATGCAAGTTGATGTGGTTAACCACCCCTAGTGTTCCCCTAACTGCAGGATGCTTACCCACCCTCAGCCTGCCCTGCACCTTAGCGAAAACATAGCCTTCCCCAACACGCTGTGTACCACAAACTCCGTTTTCAATAGCATCCCCTAATTAGCGACTTGCGTTGTGCTTTAATCCTTACCGTTTTAAACCACATATGAGGTTGCCCATAATCCACGTTGAAAAAGTTGCCCAGATTTGAGGTGCTTCCACAAGGCGGAGGTCACAGGTTGTTGTGTCGTGGAGACAGCCGGGCCTGGTGACGACGGTCCTGAGCTGTGAGAGAGTGACAGGTCAGCTTCCTCTCTGTCTGTCAGTAGATCTCCTCCTCTGAACTTGCTGACGTGGGACAGGGCAGTGGTCACGTAAGAGCGCAGAAGCGATAAGAGGAGATGAGAGGAAAGGGGAGAGAAGGGTCAGAGGTCCCAGAGGAGAGAGATTTAGATGGAGCCTAACCAGAGTGGTGTGAGAGAGAGAGTGTGTCAGTGGCACATGACAGAGCTGTAGAACAGAGAGAGAGAGAGAAAGAGAGAGAGTATCGGTGGCACATGACAGTGCTTTAGCAAAGAGAGATGAGAGTCAGAGAGAGGCTGAGAGAGAGCAAGTGCACTACAAAGGCGAGCTTGTGTTTTTTGCTACTTCCTGTGATCTGTGGTTTGTGTCAACGTGCAAAGCCGTACAGTCATGCCTCTTTCTCTCTCTCACACACGCACACACACACATGCACGCGTGCACGCGTGCACACACACACACACACACACACACACACACACACACACACAATTTATTATTTGCATGAAATTCTGAAAAACACACTGCCATAGATGCACAAACAGAAACAATCTTGCAATGTGTTATGTCTTGCCAGGAAAATGGCTTGAGAAAATTTCAGCTGTCCTAGATACAGATATTATCGACGGTATCGGTGGTAACAACTCGCCAACACAAATTCTTACTCATCCTGGGTATGTTTATGCTTCCTTGTTTGCATAACTGTCCAAACATCACACATAGCAAATAATACAAGCACTACAGTTTCCAGGAAGTATCTTCTCAATATAGTCTTCAGGTGGTTTGAATGTCCAATCAAAGGCAAATCAAAGGGGAAAGACCCTTTCCAAATGCTCAAAGGGTGAACACAATGACTTCAGTGTGCTCAGAGCAATGTGTGTGTGTGTGTGTGTGTGTGTGTGTGTGTGTGTGTGTGTGTGTGTGTGTGTGTGTGTGTGTGTGTGTGTGTGTGTGTGTGTGTGTGTGTGTGTGTGTGTGTGTGATCCACTGCTCCAGACAGCATCTCTTTGCTGGCCCTTTTCTCTGGGATAATAATGTTATTAACATGTGAGCTTGACTTACTTGAAGGCAGAATTTACATTAGCTATTTAATGTATAAAAGTGTGGCTTTTGGGGTTATTAATGAGTAACAAAAGGACATTACAAAAAAGTAGATATTCTGTGTCATTCAGCCTCTGTGAATTGCAGATGTTGGGTCTGGGGAATCTCCATTTGCAGGGGGATAAACGGAACTAAATCCATTTGTACGCAACAGGATAGTGCTACAGTCCACAGGTGTTTAAATTCAGAAGAATTCCCTTGCACCTGTCTTGTCCTTCTAGGCTACTGGATAATGACCTATGATTGTTTCTCTCTTACTGCTAACTTGGAGCGCTCGCATCTCTGACATGTCATTATGTTAACCCCAATAAGGCCTCCCTCCAACTCTGCACTTCACAGTTATGAGCCCAGCCATTTTTGGAGGGTCCAGCTCACAAGCCAAATTAAGAGATGCTAGACACCGGAGGTGTCTAGGTTACTAGGATATAAATACCTTTTTCATTAAAAAAACTTGTTCAATAAGCCCACTCGCCTTTTTTGATATCTAATCAATCAGTCAATCAAGCAAACAAATAGGCAAAATTGAGCAACATTTTACTGCAGACTTCACCTTCTTTGACCCTGTGCCCTGCGCCCTCCATCACACCTCTTGCCTCAGAGCCACTGAATAGCTGCATTCTACAGGAAGCTGACTATTTCCTGGACAGTCTTTTGTGTATCTAAATCTCTCCACTGTGTCTGTGTCTAAAAAGATTTCTTATAAATGATAAATTATGTTTAAAACAACATATTTCTTTGTTAAGTTGTCTGTGTACAATGTAGGCCTAGAGCTACATGTCAATGCTGATTGTGAATCCATTCCAGACTCATCGCTTGTTTATAGTCTTTCTTTTTTTTGCCATCCAGAACACACTACACTGAAATGATTTGTATTGAAATGATCTGTCCACTAAGCACTCAGCCTTTCTTTTCAGCGTCTGACAAGCTGTGGCTTAGTTTGTTATTTGTACCGTTTGTGTTGTTGAGGTTATTGTTACTGGATTCAATGCTTACATCTTAAGTAAGTAACAAAAATGGAAATAGTGTGGGTGTCATGTCTGCTGCAAACCACCAGTGTCAGTAGTTGACACCTTTTCTCAGTGGCCCTCCGTGATGTGGTCTGACCACCACGACAGTTCAGTCTTCACGAGTCTTTGCGTGTCAAGCGACCTAGCGCTCTACACATTCTTACTAGTCACTAAAAGTCTGCATGTCACCTTAGACTGTGTTTATCGCTCTGACCAACCAACTGTTGAATCAAAATAGATCAGGTCTGTGGATTTCCAGGATGTGGTGTTATCAGGGTCTGTCCTTTGTCTGGATTTCAGGTGAGTTTGTCTGCTAGATTCTGACATTCTGTTGAAATGCTGCTTTATGTTCACTACCGATTCTAACATACAGACAGAATTCCAATGCTCAACCCTGAGTCTTCAAAGACTTCACGGCCATAAATGATTGGCTTTATTAAGATAAAACTGTAGATCAACCACACATGATTGTTCTTAATGAATAAATTATACTTCGCTGGTTTACTTGTTTTAGGTCAAAGATGCAAAAAAAATTATACCTATGTACACTAAATAGAGTAAATGTTTAGGTGCATAAAATGGGGTCACGGCAACCACACTTTGATATGCCGTAAGAGCCATGTCTATCACCCACACTACAAAGGGAAATGGCTTCTGAATGACACTGTGCCCACATGTAGAGCGGACAACCGCAGTGGCACCTGTGTGTTAGTTTGAATTAACGCAGTTATGCCTATGCACATGTTGTTGACCCATCTGTGAAGGGACATTTTTGGAATAAAAGTTGAAAGGGGTTCAGTGTTAACAATACTACAGAATTTTTTATATTTTTAATAGAAAAATGTATTTTATTGTAATGATGTTGAAACTCGTGTATCACATGCTGTATATAGCTGCAGCATTTTTTTTCTCTTCAGTCACGGCCATCACAGTTTTCCAAGGGGAACGTGTTGTTTTCCCACTGAATGTAACCAGTGAAATGAGCTACATGGATATTGAATGGCATTTCCATCATCCAACGCAAAGCAAGCTGCTGGCTGTACTTACGGCCAACCAGATATTCGACACAAGATTCAACATCACAGAGAATGGGTCCCTGGTCCTTGAGGATGCCCAGTTTAACGATTCTGGAGATTACATTTGTAAGATTATCCTTAACAATGGCCATATCCAAGCGCAAACCATCAAACTGCAAGTTCTGCAATACAATATCAGTTGAGTTTCCATTGCCTTGCCTCTGATTCCTTTTTTTGTTTTGTTTGTATACATTTGTACATACTCTACAATGATCAAATACTATCAGCCTTCAAGTTTAGTCAAACAATATCAGTTGTTTTCTTAGACATCTTAAATCTAATCCTGCGTCTGTATGTCTGTATACTGAACATACTGTATTGTACAAAGCAGTAATTCTGTTTTGCTATTTAAATATTGTGCAGGTGTAGACACCACAGAGAGGAACTCTACATCTCGTAAGACATTCTCTAATCTCCTCTGTCACTCATCTTCTGTAATTGTAACAAAAATGTCATTTTTAATAGCCTATAGGCAACTTTACTGTAATCTCTGAATGCTTCATCAATCAATTTGCGTTCTTTGTCCATCACTTCCCAAATACTTTAGACTGTGCCAAAGTACGAAACACAAGCAAAGTAACACTGGCTTAAACATTAATCTAAAATAATAAAGTCTAATAAATGTACTCCTCTCTTCTAGCTGAGCGTTCAGATAGGCCTACAGATCAAGGCCTCTCTATCAGAACTGTTATCATTGCATGTTCAGTAGCAGCAGCTGTTCTCTTGGTGGCCTCAATATCAGGGATTATCTACAGATGCAGAAAGACTGGTACGCCAAGTTTATGTCTGTTTCATTCAATGATTATTAACCATTAACCACTATTAATCATCTTAAAAGGAAACGTTGTATTCTTAGTGGAAGAATTGCTATTGTGTGTAGAATTTATATGTTCTCCCCTTAGGTATGGTAATGTTAATACAACCCATTGGTGCTTTGAGCCTATTGCTTAATTTTACATTGCCAGTAATGCAGAGTGTTTTATCAGATCTGGGTTTGTTTGTTTGTTTATTTATTTATCTAAAGCATGTTTTTGCTTTGTTATAGAAGATGAAGGGATTTATGCTAATGTACCAAGAGGACAAAAGAAGGACACCACTACCTTACCCAAAGCAAAGACTGTCCAGGGTCACCGCTGAAGAGTGGGACTGCAACTACAGGGAGACTGCTGCTAAATAAGGACCTTTGCAGGGCATGCTGTGTTAACAACAGATGCAAGACGTGTGTGGGTTCCACTTCCATATCGTTACTGCTGTTTCAAAGTCTTGTGGTCGCAAGTTGGTATTCACATTGGGACATCCCTGATGCATTGTTTCTCAGAAGCAGGTACTTTTCTTACATGGTACTGTATCAAATAGGACATCACACTTTTCGCAGGACCACCTCAGACAGACCTGTGTCTTGTGAGGCCCTTCTATCTAGGCCACACCTGAGGTATGTTGCCATGAATAGAGGTGGAAATTGATAGCATCAATGCCATTGTTATTGCTTTTTTTAAGCAATTCTATCAATCAAAAGTTTGTTAAGGTAGTTTACACAGTTTTTTGTATGAGCCTATACTAACACAATATTAACAACTTATTACAAGGAGGTAAACCACAGACAGCTGCCATTTTACTTTCAGAAAACAACAATTGGACTGAAAAACCAGCTGGTGTTGATAGCAGGAATTAATCAGATGCATGTACATGAACTGAAGCATTCAATGATCAGTTATACTGAATTCTCATCCCTAGTCTTGGAGATGGTGAAAACTCTCTTCCATGAGCCGTGAGATGATGAGGGAAAGGTTACTTTAGTGAAATGGAGAGAGATAAAGACCCACAAGTGGGTGTTACAGATGCCTGTACTAAGATGCCTTACCTCTGCAATATGCTTAGGAGGCGATGTTGGTGTTGGCAGATGTTTTCGTTCGTCTATGTGCTGGTTATTGCTGTACCTTGTTACCTCCTGTTTTTTAGATGTGCCTACTTTATTTGCTGTACTATGAAGGATCCTGTGTACAACAGGTGTATTTGTGTGTGTGTGTGTGTGTGTGTGTGTGTGTGTGTGTGTGTGTGTGTAGAGAGAGAGAGAGAGAGAGAGAGAGAGAGAGAGAGAGAGAGAGAGAGAGACTGTGTGACCAGCTTTCATAATTCCTGAGTACAACGGGTGTATTTGTATTTGTGTGTGTGTGTGTGTGTGTCTCTGTGTGTGTTTGTGTGTGTGTGTGTGTGTGTGTGTGTGTGTGTGTGTGTGTGTGTGTGTGTGTGTGTGTGTGTGTCTCTGCGTGTGTTTGTGTGTGTGTGTGTGTGTGTGCACACGCGCATGTGACTGTGTGAACAGTGTTCCGTAGCTCAAACCAGGAAATACCTTGAAGACCAGTCAGCCCCATCAATTTCCATGGCCACTGATCACCATTCAATACTGTTTGATGTCAATGTTTGAGTCAATATAATCAAATTACTCTTTATGGTCCCCCAGACCAGCTCACAAAAATAGTTACATGTATGTGGGGCGATTGTTAAAGATAAAGTGTACACAGTCCCAGGGGAATGGGGGAAAGGTGTATGATATCCTTCAAACAAAAAATGAGTGTTTGTGACTGTTGATTTTACTTAACTCAATAAAATTTCATCAGTATCACAGTGAACGGCTTTAATTCTAAATGCATTTTTACATTAATAAATAAATGCATGCTACAATAGCATACTACTATAACTCTTGTAATAATTCTCTTTTATATATATATATATATATATAGGGGTTTTTTTTTTTGCCTTAGAAAGTGTGACAGGAAATGAATGGGAGAGAGAGAAGGGTTGGGATCGGGAAATGTCCCCTCCAAAAGTTCTCTTTTTAAAGAGTTTTTTTAGGGGGTATTGGAGATCCTGGAAAAAAGTATTTGAGCTAGCTAGGCATTTGAAAATAAACAATTCATAAGTCCAATCCCCTAACTTCAGACTTTTCCTGAGGCCAGACCTCCAGAGTACAGGAACGAATGAGTATGGAGAAGAAAAAAATGTCAGATGGCAAATGGCATACATTTTTTTCATTGGTTGCTTAAAATGTTGGGTAATGTTTTTTTCTATTTGTCTGACTAACAGCATCTCATACATAGCCTGACAAGCAATACATGACACTAGGGGTGGAATCTTTCAAACTGCCCCTGCACACAATATGATAGCGCTATGACCAGAGCCATAGAAAGCTCTTTTGATGGCTCTGGCTACGACCAACCATAGTGACAAACACACAAAGGCCATTGAAACAACGCCTGTCCAATAACTCCCTGCCCACATACAGTGTTGTGATTAGTCCCCCAGGTCAACCCCCAATGAGGGTTGAATATGACATTTCTCTATGGCTGATGGCTATGTACTGTAGCCATTGAGCAAAATAATTTGCTATTGCTAGGGTAGGTTGCGATTTCTATACAATGAGATATTTCATACCCTACTTTTAACAGGAAACAAGATGGTCAAATAAAAAACTACAGGACAAAAAAAAAAAAAAGCATCCAGATATTGTGCCTGAGACCGTAGTGACCACTAGAGGGCACAATTGCTATAAGGCCTAAGTGTCACATCACCCACCTGTTGTGTTGTCTGGTATGAGACAGACCGAATCACATAACTTTTCATACTCTGTGCTATACCTCTGAAAATGTACTTTCACAAATAAAAATCAGTTTAGGCTGTCTCCCCTCTGACTGAAATTCTGAACATTTCTATTTCAATGGTTTTGACCAGCCTTCTTTAGCTGCTGAGATGTGACCTACACCCTAACCTACACGTGTGAAAACCAACTTCCCCTACTCACACCCTACTCACTTGCCATTTTTTTTCTTTCATTTTAAAGACAGGGGTACCAATGCAGACAATGTTAACAAAGGCACAGCCATGTTGCATAATCGACTAAGTTTAGCTATTCTGTTACAGAAAATAATGTTCTTGGTGTCTTCATGTACTGTAGGCTAGGTCTATTGTGTAGTGCAAAGTCCTCTGTTTTACTAATTGGGCCTTGTAGGTTAACTCTCTAACTCAAAAATACTATGTTAAAATAATTCAAAATCATCTTAACAAGAAAAGAAAAGGAGGAAATGGACCATCAAAGGAGGATGTAACAGTTGACCATGGGATTGGAGTTACTGTATCACCTGTATAAGTGTATATTTACAGTACTACTGATTACAAGACTGTTTCCTTAATTTAAAGAAAAAGACCAAAGGAGGTCTGGTATGCAGGTATTGAAAGCAGGAAATTTTGGTGATGATAGTGGAGGGAAATGACGAGGGTATTCTCAAAATTCCTTCTAAGGATACAGGACTCATCTGATGGCCTGACCCCATTGTTCAAGGTCACCAAGTTCTATCATTAGGGAAAAGAGCAAGAGAATTTACTGGATTACAACAAAGACCGAATAGTGATCCACCTAAGGCTAGTTTGTCATTTCAGTTTAATTTGCCACAAAAAGTAAGATTCAGCTGTAGCTTTTTTTCAGTGGAACCGAATGAGACTCCTATATGAGATGGCGAGGATCATGGGGAAATAAACAACAATTCACACCAGTTAGCAGGCGAACAACTCACTGTGCTATCCACAGACTGTAATGGTTAAAAAGACACAGACACACACACTAAAAAAGCATTTAAAAGTCTATCAAGTCATTTCATTTCAGGGTAGTATCTACACACAGCAAGCAACTGGCTTGCAAGTGCAGACCTTCAGCACACAG
>JAODXP020006505.1:0-5000 GCA_027497455.2 Sardinella longiceps
CGCGGGCCACATCCGGCCCGCATGCGGCCCAGATGCGGCCCGGACACGGCCCAGATGCGGCCGACGTGATTCATCACCTTTAAAACTAAAATATAAGCAAAACTTAATATATACCTTATAATTTGCAGAATATTAATAAATAGATAACATGTCCCCAAACTACGTCAATTTAAGTGGCATTAATACATTAGGAAATATTTTTTCAAGGTATTTCCCACTGTTCATTCTCTATGGCGATTCTAAGCAAGTACATGTAATTCCGGTTTTGGCCACCAGAGGATTTTGGCGCTGTTGCGCAGCCTTTTTAATTATTTTTTAAGCCGGTTTGGTCTATTGATGCAGCACTTTCTCTTATGACAACTGTACTTATATTAGAGTCCTTACATGTTTACGTGTTATTTTAGATTTTCTTTTAGCCTACCTGTTGGAGTGCAAAATAAGTTCTGTAATAGGACATTTAGGGATGAATAATTCACTTTAAAAACAAAGTTATGGTACTAAAATATTCTATTCTGGTAATTTAAAAATGTAAATTTTGTAAATAAATACTTTGTAGCTATTGTTAACATGCAAAGTTATTGTAAAAATAAAGCAAATATGCATTCTTCATCAATGTGTTGCGATTTGAATATTTGAAAATAGTAACCGCGGAAAGTTTGCGGCCCAGCTCAAGTTCTTGGATTCTAAATGTGGCCCCCTTGGAAAACTAATTGAATAGCCCTGGGGTAAAGCATTGTCAATTTCTGGCACATTTCCTGCTTGACCAGGTGGTGGCGCTATAACAGGCACACCCAAGGGGTGTGTAGATATCTTCACAGTCATACCATCTATGAACCTGTGAAGTTTCAGACCAAACAGTTAAGGCAGTATGATTTTATAACACACTTCCTGTTTCTTGATGAGCAATTAAAATCATACAATTTCCTAATGTTGTTATTCCAACATATTACGAGATATCAAAAATCCGTCCGCAATTTGGCATCAACTGCATCTACAGGTACACCAAATTTCACTTGAATCTGACATACCATGTCCGACGAGTACGTTACAGTTCACTGTGTGTCCAAATTTTTAAACTCCTTATTACCTCACTTCCTGTTGGGCGTGGCTAATGCATTGTAATACTAAAGTTGTTCGTCTTGGGAAGTAACACACACCTACCAAATTTTGTGCGTGTAGCTCAAAGTATATGTCAACCATGGCACTTAATGTTAATTTCTGTACTGGTTCCACCTTGCCAGATGGTGCTCGGTGCTCATTGCTCGGGCCCTAATAATAATCCTTATAAAAGCAATAGGGCTTCGCACCTGTCAGTGCACAAGCCCGTTCCGGGCTCATGCACCTCGGTGCTCGGCAGGCGTGGGCCGACGCATATTTTTGGGCCGGGGCTGTCATAATTTCATGAAAAAAAAGTATTTTTAATATTTTTTCGGCTGTGACGGTATTTGAATCACAAAATGCGGCCATTGGTAGAAATTCCTGAAGGACATCGGGCTAATCCAATGAAATCTCTCAGCCCTCCTTGGCCGGCCCACCCCTCCCCTCACGTTGACCCAAGTAGCCTAGTTCTTCTGCCACTTGAGCTGAACGGAGTTGGAGAGAAGTGAAAGTTTGTCTGCCGAAATGGACAACAGCCAGAGAAACGTAATGGGGGGCAACAAAGTCTAAAAGTTGAAGCAACACAATATGCAAGAATAATAATAATGCAGTTAGCCTATGTTTGTGTGATGTGCAACGATGACTGCATATCAGTGGGTGCCGGTCTGTCAACATCAGAAGCAGCCTCGGAGTGCAGACTGTCGGGGAGGCAGAGTTTCTAACGTGGCAGTTCAACAATGTAATGTTATACGGCCCAATACAGAAGAAGGAGAACCAATCCACGTAGAGATATGAAGGTTGAGTAGAGAGACGTGAGCCAAGGATTGAGGAGGTCAGAATAGCTACTGTCAGGTGAGACTGGTAAGATAAGTTGCAGCCGAAATTTTAGCAGAATGAAAACAAACGTTTCATGGGCCATGGGGGCGCGTGTGTGTGTGTGTGTGTGTGTGTGTGTGTGTGTGTGCGCGTGCCTCTCTAGTGAGACCTTTTTACTGTCAGTGAGTGAGACGCACTAATGACAGTTTCCTCGAGCTGACACACCACACATGCCTTCGTTTATACAATTATGAAAAATTCCTTTTCACATGTTGTAGGTTACACACACAAACGCTTCATAGTGCCACCTCTCCAACACACGTGTGAGAGATGCGCAATACATTAATGTATAAAAAAGCGCAAACCCACAAGCTCATCATAACCGCGTTGAACGTCTTGCTTAACGCACATGAAACTTCTTCAGTATCAATGGCGCGGTGATACACACAGCGAAAGAGTAAACTAAATTTGCATGCTATTATTTACTCATGCAACTTGATTGCACCCTGCAGAATCCATCACAGTAAGCACAGCAAGCTAAGCTATTATTGATGAACTACAGCTTGTGACGCCATTGTCTTAAATTTGGTCTGATACAATAGGCCTATTAGAGCCCAAATTAAAGCATTTGCCTTACATTGCAATACTTTTAAAGTTACCTTTACCTTTGTAACCTACTGTAAAAGCACTAGGCCAAGATAAAAGAAAGGCACATACTGTACTTCTTCAAATGGTTCAGTGATAATATTTCAGTTAAAGCTATTGTAACGCATGTTGGCTCTCACATGAGCTACAAAAGGGAGTTCCACGACAGAAGTAGCAGAATATAAGATATTTATTTAAGTAATAATAGAAAAGTCAGTGTAGTGAATAAAAGAAAGGTGTAGTGCAAGTGTATGTCTAGGGATATGAACAAAGGAAACAAAAAGACGACGTCAAGAGGAGAGGGAGCCCGTCTGCCTTTGGACCCCAGGCCTTCTTATACAGGTCATCATCACTGGTTATGGCAAACACCTGTGCGTCTCGGCAAACCTGATCCCACACATAGACAGACATCATGAGCGCAAGGGGGCGGGGCTAATGAAGACCCGGCTGGGTCGTAACACTATAATGAACAATATTTAAAGATTATAGGCTACAACTAGGCCTGTTTTTTTTTTTACAGTGACATATTGGAACTCCAAGCGGAGTTCAAAACAACAAATGAGTTGTAGCATAGATTTCAGTATGGGGGGAAATTATGGACCTAAAAGTGTGCAAATGCTATACTATACACATGACATTATTACAGGACTTTAGGCAGTGGGGCTTGTGGCAAAAGGTACTGCACTTGGTGGTCGGTGCACAAGCCCGTTCCGGGCTCGTACACCTCGGTGCTCGGGCCCTAATAATAATGAAAAATCCTTACAAAAGCAATAGGGCTTCACACCGGTCTGTCGGGCCCTAATAATAATAATAATAATAATAATAATAATAATAACAAAAATCTGAGCAAAAGCAATAGGGCTTTGCACCGGTCGGTGCCTCGGAGCTCCTCGGTGCTCGGGCCCTAATAATAATGAAAAATCCTTACAAAAGCAATAGGGCTTCGCACCGGTCGGTGCACGAGCCCGGACCTCGGTGCTCGGGCCCTAATAATGATAATAATCCTTACAAAAGCAATAGGGCTTTGCACTCGGTGGTCAGGCCCTAATAATAATCAAAGGAAAACCAATAGGGCTTCGCACCGGTCGGTGCGCAAGGCCGTTCAAGGCCGTTCCGGCCTCATGCACCTCGGTGCTCGGACCCTAATAAGGGTTGTTTTCATTTTACCAAACAAACAGATCATAGAGACTGCCCATATAAATCTTATTTTAAAACAACACAAGGTTCCTACATGTACTTCATTTCAAAATTCCATACTTTTGCCATACTCAAATTTGCTGCTTGGTTAGCAGTAACAATTTCTGACAATGTCTGAGAGGGAAAAAGAAGTATCCAGAGTCAAAACGAAAGCCAACAGTTGGACATGTTGGGTCTATTGATTTTCCAATAGTCTGGAAACACAATTTTTTCCACATTATCTTTCCTATTTTTCCATACTATTCAGGGCAACACTAGAATCAAATTCCATATTTTTTTCATACTACATAGGATCCCTGACAACAACAACAACAACAACAACTGTATGCTAATTATCATTTAAAAAATGAAAAGTTCTCTTTCTTCTCTTTGGTCAACTCCATAGCCGAGAGAGGGAATGGCTCAATTACTCACAGCCAACATCACTGACGAAGATCTACAGCGCCTGGTCAACACTCACGATCACCAATTCACAGGACAGCCTCCACAGCAAGCCACGGAAGAAGATTTTACTGTCAAGTCTAATACGTGTGGTCAGGAGAATGTGTGTAATGATGAGAATGTGTTCGACAGAGAGAGTGTGAGAGAGAAGGAAGGCTCAGATAAATTTGATTGGCAGATCATTGTGGTTCTAGAAGATGACCCAGTGGTTCTGCAGGCCGCCTCCTCCCTGTTTGAGAAACATCCCTCCATCTCAACCCTACTGCACTTCCACAAAGGGCAAATGCAGCTACTGAGGGGCTCAGTGTCACCTCTGACCCCCGACAGTCAGGTCACACTGATAGGTCATGGTGGTAGGGACAGAGATGGTGTAGTTAGACTGGGAGGATATGGAGCTGAGGAGTTGGCCAGAGTAGTAAGAGAAGTAGGCACAGAGACAGGGACAGTCAACCTGGTAGGCTGTGAGCTGGGCAAAGACCTCCAGTTTGCAGAGCGTCTGCTGAGAGAGCTCAGGAGTCTGGGGGTAGAAAGCTGGCTTGTCCTGCACAGTACCCAGCTCTCAGTAAGTCTGAGTGGGGAGATGCTGACTAGGGATCAGCAGGAAGGGCTCTGGAGGTATGGGGACGACAGGACAAAGATCACAGCCCAGCTGGACTCAATGGGGAAGCTGCTGACCAGGGTGAAGGCAGGGAGAAGAGGCAAAATTGTCCTCAACTACCAGGGACAAGCCCTGCCAGGGGGAGCAGGAAAAAAAAATAAAGCTTCTGAAAAGACATCAAGTAGAACAGAAACATCTGCTGGAG
>JAODXP020006505.1:10000-60181 GCA_027497455.2 Sardinella longiceps
GTGTGTGTGTGTCTATGCAGCTATGCTGACTTTGTGCTGCCTCATATTGCATGGGAAGAAGAGAAGTGTTAATTGTTATTATGTCGTTACAGAATCGCTGTTCTTTTCTCCTATCCTTTTAGCACAGCAGAATTCTTCTTCCTCTTCTCTTCCCTCTGTTTCCTCTCCTCTTCCCTCTCTCCCCTCCCTGCTTTTTCCTCCCTCTCTCTTCTCTCCTTCACTGGGTCATCAGGCAAGTTTAATCATTAACTGTTCTTATAGTAGTAGTTGAAGTAAATTAGACCCCCTTGCTAGCCTAGAAATGTAGACGTACCCTAGCGGCGGAATTTGATTGGATGACGCTTTTGGTGTAAGTGTTGATTTGAATCTGAATGGGTGTGTCGTAACTGAAGAGTAATTGTATACGTCACCAGATGCCATCTCACCCAGCCAGCCCTGCGTGCCGGTGTGTGTGTGTGTGTGTGTGTCTGTGTGTGTGTGTGTGTGTGTGTACTGTGTGTGTCTATGCAGCTATGCTGACTTTGTGCTGCCTCACATCACATGGGAAGAAGAGAAGTGTGAATTGTTATCATATCGTTACAGAATCGTTTTCCTTTTTGCGTATCCTTTTATCACAGCAGGATCTCTCCTTTTCTCCTTCCCCTTCTCTTCCCTCTCTATGTCCTCTCTCCCCTCCCTTCTTTTCCCTCCCTCTCTCTTCTCTCCTTCACTGGGTCATCAGGCCTCAGCTTGTAAAGCTGGTGAGGGTGTTAAGAAGAGCGAAACTATGGTCATATTCAAATTCAAATTGAGTTTTATTAGTAAGACTGTTCAGTTACAGTGTGGCCAAAGTAATGACACACAGGCACCTCTAGGCCCAAAAGTCTGGGGTCAACATGGCGGTTTGAAAGCAGTGGCTGGGTGCTTGAGTTAGTCTATGGAGGAATGGGGATTCCCACAGCCAATGAGCTAGCGGCCCACTCAACCTGAGGTTATGGCTTCCTCTGCTGCAGGTGATATGGTAACTAAGGCAACACATTGCAATTGGATGCAGTGCGCTCTATGGTGTTTCTGGGTCCCAACGGCTCCTTCCAGGCAGCAGAGCCTAAAGGCACTACCTCAACCCTATTCCTAACCCCCTCAACACTCATCCTAACCCTAAACTGAGGGGAGTAGTACTTTGAAAGCAGTGCTGCCCGAAAAGAAAAATACCAACGAAGACCATGCAGCGCACTTTCAGAAGTGTCTGACAGGATACGATTAGTAGATGTGCATGTTGGGCCTGTCAGACATTGATGGTTGTAGTCAAATGCGAACACCAGGTGACATCAGTCAGTGCTGCATGTGTGTGTGTGTGTGGTGTTTGTGCGTGTGTGTTCACAACCGTGTAGCTATGCTGACTTTGTGCTGCCTAGGGACACGTGAGAACAAGAGAAGTGTTAATCATTAACTGTTCCTAGTAGTAGTAGTTGTAGTAAATTACACCCTCTTGCTAGAATAGGTCCTGAACAACTATGTCACTTTGACTGGGGCATCACCATGCTGACACACACACACACACACACACACACACTGTAAGACTGTTCAGTTACAGTGTGGCCAAACTAATGACATAGAGGCACCTCTAGGCCCAAAAGTCTGGGGTCAACATGGCTGTGTGAAAGCAGTGTCTGGGTGCTTGAGCGGCCCACTCAACCTGAGGTTATGGCTTCCTCTGCTGCAGCTGATATGGTAACTAAGGCAACACATTGCAATTGGATGCAGTGTGCTCTATGGTGTTTCTTGCTCCCAGTAGCACCTTCCAGGCAGCACAGCCTAAAAGGCACTAGCTTAACACTATTCCTAACTCTAACCCCCTCAACCCTCACCCTAAACTGAGGGGAGTTGTGCTTTGAAAGCAGTGCTGCCTGGAAAGCACCGTTGAGGGCAAAAAATACCATGCAGTGCACTGCACACGGTCAGACATTTATGGTGGTGGTAGTCAAATGTGAACAATCAGCCCTGCATGTGTGTCTGTGTGTGTGTGTGTGTGTGTGTATAAGTGTGTGTGTACGTGTGTGTTAATGCACGTGCAGCTACGCTGACTTTTCTCCGCCTCAGGTCACATCGGAACAAGAGAAGTGTTAATCATTAAACCGTTCTTTTCGACTGTCCTTTTTTCTACTATAGCAATGGAGCTCTTTTTTTGCCGATTTTCAAACGTTTGCGTGCTCAAACAGTGTTCAGACAGATTTGGTGGTGTTACTATAGGCCTACAGTATTCATTAGAGAAGGGTGGTCCATTTGGATCAGACCCAAGTGCTTTGAAGCTCTGGGGTGGTGACCACTCCAAGGCCCCTGAACACACCTGTGAGGAACACCTGGTCATTCACAATTTATGTTTCTCTTTTGGGCATTTAGGCTTGGACTTAGGCTTAGGCCTAGAATATCTGAATTGCAGTGCATGGACATTATTTTTATTTTAAAAATATATCATATAAGATGGCTATTCTTGGAGATGATAAGTTCCTATCTTCTTCTAGCTAAATGACCTCTGACGAACAATTAACGTCCGAGCACTTATCACAACCGTCAGCTTACTATGCAAAATATCGCTTGGGTGCCATCATAGCTCTTTGTCTTTATATTCGTTTTATTAGCGAACAGAACTCCAACGGTTGACTCTGTAATCAGCATGGTACTGTCCAATGAGATGCAAGACTGACAATTCCTTGTTCGTCTACTCATAAAACACTCACACAATCCACACAGGTCCTACGTCTACTAATGAGATGCTTTAGTGCTGTCACTTTACAATTACACTCTCACACATGCAAATACTGTAAGTAGAGGGAGTGACACACACAGGCCCATTCATAATGTTAAACAGACAACCAAATTTCTATTGGAACTGGCAGGATCCTTTCCCAGGGCTCGCTATAAATGCCTGTGCAGGCGAAGGATTCAGCAGTAGGACAGCGACTGAGGACCCAAGATGAAGATCATCACTCTCATCCACTCTGTGCTTCTGCTGATCCCCGCTTCAGGTAACACTCAAACTCAGGATCTCTTTTTAGGCCTTCATACCAGCTGATCAGGACAGGGACATTCTTCCATTTTTGCCAACAAATTAGATTTCGTTATAGTGTATATTCTTTCAGTACATGTAAGTTTTTTAGTACATTTAATTTTTAGTTATCTTATGTTGACTTACTGTATTTTGACATTTTAAAAGTAGCTACATTATAAAGATGATGAATGGTCTACTATTCCATGTACAATGCAAAAAAAAGTGACATTAGGAAATTCATCAGGCTACATGCAATTCCACCAGTCATTTATTTGTTTTGTTATATTGCCCTTGTGGTTTGCAGCACACAGGCTGCACCCATAGACTGTTAATGGGCCGCCTCAGTGAACATCGTAGGGCCATCAATAGGCAGGGCCGTCACAACAGGATAGGCAAACCAGTCAACTGCCTGGGGCCCTAGGCTGAAATTTCCTGGTGAACCAGAAGCTATGTGTTGACGCCCAGGGGTCTGGGCTACACAAACCTTCTGGTACACCAGCGATTCGCTCTCCTCCTCCGTTTTCGAAATAACTGGGGCAGCACGACGAATCAGGATCGTAGGGAGGGATTTCAGTGGGTATGACGTTTCTGTTTTGGTTCCCGACCTGGCGGCGCTTACGTGACGACACGTCCTACGTCACAAAGCTTCAACGTGAGTGGTCGAAGTGTCATGTCATTCATATGAGGTTGCTCCAACCACGTACAAGCATCTTTTGACTAAACCACGCCTGCGGAGAGGCGTGAAAGGGCAGTGTGCCAGTAGCCTGTTACTTACAGGCTACTGGTTCACCAGGAAAAGGCTGAAAGGGGTCCCCATGATTGGCTGTTTAATCATTTTACTAGTTTAGTTGGTGGTGGTTTTCAATAAAATATGACTTTAGGCTGGAGTTAGACAGCAAGTGATGACTTGTGAAATGTCTTGCTTTTTATTCCTGTTTTCAACTTGTATGTGGGAATGTCCAATCTGCTGTCTATCAGCAGTCTATAGCATCCAACTTTACCTTTTTATATACAGTATACTGTATATATATTTTTTTTTCTTATATTCATACAGTCAGTTAGTTATCTTTATTCTGTGAGGCTTATATGGTCAGTGAAAACAAATTTCCTATCTGTGGACAAATAAAGACTTACCAACTAACTATAGTAGACATAAAAAAGTAATAAAAATATTTATTAAAAAAGAAAATTATTAAAAAAATAAAAAAATAAATAAGAAACGTACTAATAGACTTATACTTATTATTAAGCTATTCTGTGATTTCAAATTTTTATTGAATGAGTTGGGTCAGCCCAATGGCCATCTGACATTTCTACCCTTTTAACCTAAACTCCAACCTATACTATTATTCCTCTCTCTCTAAAACTGTATTGTATTTTTCTGATCTGTTTATCTATTCAGCTCAACTGAATGAAGAACTGGAAAAGGGCTGGAACGTCGGGAGATACAGCCAGTTATCTTTGTAAGTCACACACACACACACACACACACACACACACACACACACACTCACTCATGTGGGCGTGCGTCCATGGATCTAACATTCTATGTTAGCCTACATTATAATGTTTCAAAACGCTATCAAAGGCTTGGCTATGTTATCAAAGGCTACAGAGCCTTAGAATCCTGTACACTTACACAACTGAAAACAAAAAAATCTATGTTCAAATTCAAAAACATTAGCAAACAATTGCCCTGAAATTTCAAATGTTTGACTTGCCTAAACATTGCATTTGTCAATTTCCATCATGAATTGTTTTAATAGTGTAGTAATGTTCTTCTTTCATAGAGACACTGGGGCATCTGTGCAATGCTGCAACACAGCTATTCTGCTACATGAGGTAAGATCTGAGCATCAATGCTCTAATATGAAGACTATTTCATTGAAATTAGGTTGAAGGCTGAAATTAGGAACATCTTATTTATGCATTTATTTAGTTACACTAGGCTTATTATGTTCTGCCAGGCTCAGAGTTAAGTAATAAACATGGGAGGGTGGTACATAAACTTAGTAAAATTCTTGAGTTGGGATAAAAGTGTTAGTCCGTGAGCCAGAGGGGTCGGTCGTTACCGAAAAAGTGGCAAAGGTTACCATACCTTTTCTGAAAGCTTGGAATCTCAGCTTTCCAATGAGGTATGATGGCCATCTGAGAAGAGTAGCTGTTTCGAGTTATCGCACATAATGTAAACTAAGGTAGAGTAAAATTATGCGAATGAATCAAGCAGAATACTGAGATAGCTGAAAATCTAAAAATGGTATAACAACAAATGAGACATGAATTCTTATGTTTTAGAGTGTGGTAAACCCAATTATGACATCGATATGGATGTAAAAGGTCAAGGTCATGACCTTTTGGCAAGGTCAATGTCATTTTTTGACATTTTCGCACAGATTGCTTAATTTATTTTCTCGATTTTCCCCACCCATAGTATTGTGGCAAAGGCCATCATACCTTTTCTGAAAGCCAAGAATCTCAGCTTTCCAATGAGGTATGATGGCCATCTGAGAAGAGTAGCTTTTTCGAGTTATCGCACATAATGTGAACTAAGGTCCAGAAAATTATGCTTATGAATACAGCAGAACACTGAGAAAGTTGAAGATCTAAAAATGGTATAACAATCAATGAGACATGGATTCTTATGTTTTAGGGTGTGGCAAACCCAATTATGACATTGCCGTTACTGTAAAAGGTCAAGGTCATGACCTTTTGGCAAGGTCAATGTCATTTTTTGACATTTTCGCACAGATTGTTTAATTTATTTTCTCCATTTTCCCCACCCATAGTATTGTGGCAAAGGCCATGATACCTTTCCTGAAAGCCAAGAATCTCAGCTTTCCAATGAGGTATGATGGCCATCTGAGAAGAGTAGCTTTTTTGAGTTATCGCACATAATGTTAACTAATGTCAAGAAAATTATACGTACAAATCAAGCAGAACACTGAGAAAGCTGAAGATGTAAAAATGGTATAACGATAAATGTGACATGGATTCCTATGTTTTAGGGGGTGGCAGAAACAATTATGACACTGCCATTACTGTAAAAGGTCAAGGTCATGATCTTTTCACAAGGTCAGTGTAATTTTTTTTACATTTTCGCACAGATTGCTTAATTTATTTTCTCCATTTTCCCCACCCATAGTTTTGTGGCAAAGGCCATCATACCTTTTCTGAAAGCCAGGAATCTCGGCTTTCCAATGAGGTATGATTGCCATCTGAGAAGAGTAGCTTTTTCGAGTTATAGAACCTAATGTAAACTAAGGTAGAGAAAATTATGCTTATAAATCAAGCAGAACACTAAGCTGAAGATGAGAAAATGGTATAACAGTAAATGAGACATGGATTCCTACGTTTTACAGTGTGGCATGTGTCATGACCTTTTGCCATGGCCAGTGACTTTTTGGACAGATTGTATCATTATTCTATTCCCCTATTATATTATTCCTTATTTTATTCCTTTTGGAAAGCTGTGCAGGGCCATAGAACGTTGAGCGCTTAAATACAATACAATACATTGTCCCACGGCGCTTTACAGGCAGTACGGTGAGCACCCATGAGTAACAGGATCAAGGAAAAACTTCCTCTGCTTACTAATAATTCATTTTTAGGAAGAAACATTGGGCAGATCCACGCACAAGGGCTCAACCCACCTGCCGGGGGTCTAATAGACTATCCGTACAGTTGGTAGTCTATACACATATACATAGATTGACCATGGTTTACACAGCGTAACAACATGAATGCAGAATGTTGTTCTGAGAGTAACTAGATGGGAGGAAAAATATAGTTTCTGGGACAGTCAATAGGGTAGAAGTCAGGGGGTGTAGTCAATAGTTGAGGTGGCATTAGAGTTCATTGGATGGAGGTTGTTATTTAGGTAGTGGTCAGCAGGCAGGACAGTTAGGCCAGATCCATCATGGGGACTCTGGGTGGACAGGAGGCTGGTCCTGGTATGTGGCTGGTGGGGTAGGAGTTGGTGGCAAGGAGGCATGTGGATGGGAGGCTCAACACTCAGCCAGGATGATAGTAGTGTGTAGTAGCAGAAGAAACAAAAGAATTAGGCCAGTCTAGGAGGCTATCACTTAATGATATAAGTGTCATACAGTATATTACATGTCAGAGTGAGGAGAGGGAGAGAAAAATGACAAAGAGAGTTGTACAGGATGGCAAGTGTGCAGTAAGTGGCAGCACTAGGCTATCACAGCTCACCAGCCCAGTGGGGATGGTCAGTGGCCACCTTGTCCCAAGCAGGGGTAAACAGCAGAGGCAGCCCTTCCCAAACTACCCCATGGAGAGTGATTACATGCCATGTACCATAGGAGATGTCAAAGAGGAAGGTTTTAAGTCTGGACTTAAAGTTATTAAGAGAGTCCGCTTCGCAAATATAAAGAGGAATAGAATTCATTAAGAGACGTGGGCGATAGGTGAAAGCTCTTCACCCGATTGTAGATTTAGATATAGTCGCTTTTTCAAGGAAACCAGCATTTTGAGATCTCAGAAGTCTTCCAGGACAGTATGGGATAAGTAGATCTGTAATATATGCAGGAGCTAAGCCATGAAGTGCCTTATAGGCCATGAGGAGGATCCATCAGCAGGAATAATACCTCTTCCTTTGTGCAAGAAGCTACAGGTTGCCTATGCTCTACACAATTACCTCCAGCAGGCTCACTGCCCAGCACTGTGGAGCTTGATTGCATTTGCCAGAGAACATCAAAATTGGCAAGACCACCATTGGTGCCCATACTTTCCACAGATGAGAGCAGGTTCACCCTAAGAGCTTGTGATTGACATGAAAAATTATGGAGAAGACAAGGAGAATGCTATGCTGCCTGCAACATCATTCAGCATGACCAGTTTGGTGGTGGGTCAGTGATGATCTGGGGAGGCATATCAATGGAAAGATGCACATAACTCTGTGGTCTAGATACAGACCATTATGTATTGGGGTAGAAATCCTTGTATTCATTGTCAGACCCTAATGCATGACAATTCCCCATTGCACTGACCAATGCAATGCAAGAAGTATGATCTTGCTGATGAGGAACAATCCTATTCCTCTGATGAGGAGTACGATGAGGAGTTTGATTAGTGATGTGGACTTGAATGAATGCTAGTTAAACATTTGTCAAACATATACATACAGATATTATTTATAATGCACAGTGAGCTGTGAATACTGAATAACATGAAGCATATTCCATATCTGAATCATAAGTGCACTGGTGAATCTCTGCAATATGTAAAAAGCCAGAATCTGACCCCCCACTAAGCTTACACAAGTGCTATGTACCATTTGAAAGAGCATTTTTTGGGGGGGATTTTAAAGAATAGACATCTTTCTTCCCAAAAAATGGAAGGGGAAAATAGAGAAAATGAATTATGCAATCTGTATCTATCAGGGGCGCCTGCAGGATTGAACTGTAGGGTACGCACAAATAGCCCACCCACCCCCGCAAAAAAAAAAAAAAAAAAAAAAAAAGGTGTGCGTGCGTCAGCAGTTCTTCTGTAAAAAATCTACTTATATACAACGTGAACTTGAAATTGAATTTTAAAATTAACCTTAATGAACATTATCTAGCCTACATAGACTATGAACGACAAACTCGACAGTGAACTTTTGTTGCATTCACACACACACATGCGCGCGGGCGGCACTGCGTTACTTGATGGGGAGCACCAACTTTTTTTTTTTAACCTGTCATTATATGGCAAGGACGTGTCTTGGAAAAATGAAGACTCCTGGTTCTCACATTCGCATAGGCTAGGAGAGTTCATATGGGTTTGTGAGCAGCCTATCCTGTTAAAGGTAGAGGACATCATGCATGCATCAATTAGGTCTAAGCGCTTTGATGCTGTTGTTTTGAAATGTAGGCAAGCGAAGATTTCGCACTTGTGATATTGTCGGGTTGGATTAACAATATTATGAATGAAGTATGCTTATTTCGAACGAATTACTGGCGTGGTTTAGACTTCACCAACTTCTTGCACTATAGCTGTCCGGTGTAGGGACAGGGCCTCTCCCCTGCTCTTTCCCATCCACTGGCGCGCGAAACGAAGGGTGCCCACTACATTACTATTATAATGCATAGCCTAAAGTGATATCGGCGTGGCATGGGCACTCGCCAAAAAGGCTAGGCCCTACCGCTTTTCTCGAGAAACAAAAGAAAATAGGCGAATAGCCTACATGAAAACATTTATCACAAATAGAGTAGACTAGAGCGAAATAGCATTATGTCGTCGATAGAAAGCCTACGGTCTATTAACTCCTAAAAATAAATTTGCCTATTGACACATTTCAAACATTTCAGTAGGCTACTTCAGAACAAATCTCATGACAAATTACAAATCTCTCCGCCCGATTCTCGCTTGCGTCTCTCTCTCTCTCCGAGAGTACGCACAGTGCGTACAGCCGTACGCCTGGAGGCGCCACTGGTATCTATGTCATTGACCTTTTACAGTAATGGCAACTGTAATAGGAGCTAAGTAATGGCATTTCACACTCTAAAACATAGGAATCCATGTCTCACACCATCAGCTATCTCAGTGCTCTGCTTGATTACTATACATAATTCTCTCAACAGTAGTTCACATTATGTGCGATAACTTGAGAAAGCTACTCTTCTCAGATGGCCATCATACCTCATTGGAAAGCTGAGATTCTTGGCTTTCAGAAAAGGTATCATGGCCTTTGCCACAAAGCTATGGGTGGGGAAAATTGAGAAAATAAATTAAGCAATCTGTGCGAAAATGTCAAAAAATGACATTGACCTTGCCAAAAGGTCATGACCTTGACCTTATACAGTAACAGCAATGTCATAATTGGGTTTACCACACCCTAAAACATAGGAATCCATGTCTCATTGATTGTTATAACATTTTTAGATCTTCAGCTTTCTCAGTGTTCTACTGGATTTATAAGCATCATTTTCTGGGCTTTAGTTTACATTATGTGCGATAACTTGAAAAAGGTACTCTTCTCAGATGGCCATCATACCTCATTGGAAAGCTGAGATTCTTGGCTTTCAGAAAAGGTATGATGGCCTTTGCCACAAAGCAATGGGTGGGGAAAATTGAGAAAATAAATTAAACAATCTGTGCGAAAATGTCAAAAAATGACATTGACCTTGCCAAAAGGTCATGACCTTGACCTTTTACAGTAACGGCAATGTCATAATTGGGTTTGCCACACCTTAAAACATAGGAATCCATGTCTCATTGATTGTTATACCATTTTTAGATCTTCCGCTTTCTCAGTGTTCTACTGGATTTATAAGCATCATTTTCTGGGCTTTAGTTTACATTATGTGCGATAACTTGAAAAAGCTACTCTTCTCAGATGGCCATCATACCTCACTGGAAAGCTGAGATTCTTGGCTTTCAGAAAAGGTATGATGGCCTTTGCCACAATACTATGGGTGGGGAAAATAGAGAAAATAAATTAAGCAATCTGTGCTAAATGTCAAAAAATGACATTGACCTTGCCAAAAGGTCATGACCTTGACCTTTTACGGTAATGGAAATGTCATAATTGAGTTTACCACACCCTTAAACATAAGAATCCATGTCTCATTTGTTCTTATACCATTTTTAGATTTTCAGCTATCTCAGCGTTCTGCTTGATTCATTCGCATAATTTTACTCTACCTTAGTTTACATTATGTGCGATAACTCGAAACAGCTACTCTTCTCAGATGGCCATCATACCTCATTGGAAAGCTGAGATTCCAGCCTTTCAGGAAAGGTATGGTAACCTTTGCCACTTTTTCGGTAACGGTTTTCATATTTTGGGACCCTGGCTCACGGACTATGTGTGCAATCAGATAAATATGATCTTGTGTTGTGTGTAACAAAATGAAAATTCTGATGGGGGTGGGGGAGGTGAAGCTGATCAGGCATGAAGCGCTTTTAAAGCCCTAAGAAACAGGAAGCATTCAATGCGGAATGCAATACACCTGTGCTGAGTTCACCTGGTGGAAATGTGAGAGGAAGAAAGACAGAGAAAGGAGGAGGGACCGGTTTTAACATCTGAGAACAAGATAGAATACTCCATCCAGTCTATGACACCTTTAAAAACTTAGACTTTAGATACCGCCTACATGACACATATGGCTTAAACCACACTGCAATGCCAAGGCAGGTAGACTATAGAATGAACATGGACGAAGCTGCAAGTGGTCAGAAATGATCTCCATAGATTTAAAAAGGGAGCTGGCAGTTTTGCACTGGGGAAGTTTCTGGTGTGAATGCACTACTATGCATTCCCTTATGCTCAAGTACTAAAAAGCTGAAATTTCAGGCATCTGTACTGACTTGAGTATTTATTTTTTGACAACTTTGACTTTTACCCCACTACACTTATACCCCTTAACAAATACATACTTTCTTCTCCTTACATTTTCAAAACAGGCTAGTTACTATGTTTTACTACAAGTAAATTATTTATGAGGGCTACCAATATTTATGGCAATAAACCCGATTTCAACATGGGTACTTGTTGTACTGTCTGTGGGAGTGTGACTATGTTCCTACAGCCCTATGTTCCCACAATTCAAGGAGTTTTTTTTCAAAACCTAACAACCTATCCACCTTATTCCTAGATCCCATGATGCTTTGCGTGAAAAAGGAGAGCTACTTCCGTTTCAGTTATTCCACATTTGTTTATATTGACAAGCCATCATAATTAATAAATTATTTCTGACACATTTCAATAAAGAAAGCAACAGATTTTGTAATGTATCGATATCGGAGTGGTAACCCGCACGTTTAGACAACCGTACGCCCAGCAGTTTAGATTTAAAATTATACATTTGATACTGTATATTAAGTGAGAGCTGTGGCATGGACTACCATGACAGCTGTGTATTTCGTTGTCTTGTTTTAAAATAAATGAAGAAATGAAGAGACTACCTACACACATGGATTAATTACAACTGGTACTCATGTATAATACCGAATTTAAGTGAGGAGGTACGTAAATTTACCCAATAGTGCAGCTGCTATCAGTGTTAGCAAAAGCTAAATTAGCGATTTCAAATTAGTGGCTAAACTACTTTCATCTTCACATGTAAAAAGGTAATTTTCAGATTTCTTTTACAGTTCCGTTCGGATATGAGATATAATGCTATTCGTTGTCAATAATTGTTACTGTAAGACGTTAGTAGAGAGGGAGAACAATATTCAGTGGTGTTTGACGTTAGCTTGCAAACAAGCTATGCTGATTAGCATAGCATGTTAAACGATGTGTTATGATACGTCTCTGGTACTCCACAACTGCGTGATTTACCCCTCTATTTAGAGTGTAATGTACAATTTACATCAGCTGACTCCATATTGGAGTGGGGTGCGAGACCCCACAACAAGAACAACATCAACATGAACAACAACAACAAAAAAATAATACACCAAGTAGGGGAGACCGGGGTAAGATGAGCCACAGGGTAAGATGAGCCACCCCCTTTTTCTTGGAAACCATAAACAAATTTTATCATGTGTTAGGATTTGAAGGTAGAGGGAATCATTACCCTCTGTCTGTGAAAAAAGCAAGTACATGACAAATGTGGTTTAAAAGATATGAGTAAAAAAGTGTTTTTTTGTATCACGTGTGAATTTCTTCACATTCAGTGTTAAGATGATTTAGAGAAAACCTGAATAGAATAATAATCAAATGCATTATATCTCAATTAGTGCTCTCATAAGCCATTATGTGATTGCTAAACAAAATCTTGAATGTGACCCTAATTTGCTGGGTGAGGCATCTTTTCCAAAATCATGTAGTGGGTTAAATTGAGCCATCAGGCATGGGGCAAGTTGAGCCTATTAAATTTCCATATGTCGAAAAAATATATATGTATAATCTGTTAAATGGATGAAGATTAGTTGTGCTTTTCACAGACATCTCCAAATAACATATTTTAAATCTCCACTAATGAAAAATGTACTATTTTTCTTAGGTTGATCATGCGGTCAGGTAGTGCAAATGGACGAGGCTGCAAAAAAGGCCAATAGCATTCCTTCCTTGTCAAATTTTTAAATGGTTTTGGTCTATTTTGCTAGATCTCAGACTAATAGTCTGTTTGCTATTGTTGTGTTTCAATATTTGAAGAAAATGACTATGATTTTTAATAAAAAATTTGTTCTGGCTCAACTTACCCCTACATATGGCTCAACTTACCCCGCTCATGGGGCAAGTTGAGCCACGAGACCACTTTTTTTGAAGAGGTCATATCTCCTTACCTGTGTACACTATGAAAGAATAGCTACTTTCAGAAGAAGCAAGACACTTCAAATTTTTGTTTGATGTGAAAATTGAACACCAAAACCTAATCAAATCAGCAGAATGATGAAGAATGTAAAAATTGGCTCATCTTACCCCGGTCTCCCCTATCGTTTGAAAAATGAAAAGGCAATAAAATAATATTACACGTTTCTTTATCCTCTCTTTGATCATCTCCATAGCCGAGAGAGGGAATGCCTCAGTTACTCACAGCCAACATCAGTGGTGAAGATCTACAGCTCCTGGTCAACACTCACCATCACCAATTCACTGGACGGCCTCCACAGCCAGCCATGGAAGAAGACTTTACTGTCAAGTCTAATATGTGTGGTCAGGAGAATGTGTGTAATGATGAGAATGTGTTTGACAGAGAGAGTGTGAGACAGAAGGAAGGCTCAGATAAATTTGATTGGCAGACCATTGTGGTTCTAGAAGATGACCCAGTGGTTCTGCAGGCTGCCTCCTCCCTGTTTGAGAAACATCCCTCCATCTCAACCCTACTGCACTTCCACAAAGGGCAAATGCAGCTACTGAGGGGCTCAGTGTCACCTCTGACTCCCGTCAGTCAGGTCACACTGGTAGGTCATGGAGGTAGGGACAGTGATGGTGTAGTTAGACTGGGAGGATATGGAGCTGAGGAGTTGGCCAGAGTAGTCACTATAATGGGCACAGAGGTTGGGACAGTCAGTCTGGTAGGCTGTGAGCTGGGCAAAGACCTCCAGTTTGCAGAGCGTCTGCTGAGAGAGCTCAGGAGTCTGGGGGTAGAAAGCAGGCTTGTCCTGCACAGCACCCAGCTCTCAGTGAGTCTGAGTGGGGAGATGCTGACTAGGGATAAGCAGGAAGGGGTTTGGAGACATGAAGATGACACAGCAAAGGTCATTGCTCAACTGGACCTAATAGGGAATTTGCTAACAAAGGTGAAGGGAGGCGATGAAGGGAAAATTGTACCTCACTACCAGAGACATGCTCTGGGAAAAGACGAAAATGAAGAAACCGCCAACGATGAAGAAAACTCTGAATCGGTCCCAACCCCATATAACATGGACCAAAGACTTCATTTTCTATATGCACTCGCTAGGGCCATTTTTTATGATGTTGAAGTGACAGAATGTATAAAAACAAAATTGACAGTAAAATGGGTAAACACGATCCCCACAGAAAGGGTGGACAAAGTGGACGTGCCATTGTATGATAACAATATTGAAAATGAAGAAATCTGTCCAATAAATAATGTTTCAGATCTAGTTAGGGAAATCAAGTACCATGCCAAGAAAAAATTAGTAAAGAAATATATGCTGTATCAGTTAAAGGATTACATATACCTTGTGACTACTAAAAACGTATATGCTTATCTAGTGGGTAAAGTAGGAGGCGAAGACAATGAAAATTTTTTATCATACACTGATTATTCATACGCTCAACTAATAAAAGGCTTGGGTAACAATAAAGGCCCAGGGTTTCATAGATTCTGCCAGGATTTCTTTAAGGGGAAGAGGGAATGTTATGGCGATGAATGTTACAAACGGGGACATTACTTCATGGCTGCAGTCTTTGCTGAATCTGTGAGAAACTACCGTCAGTTTGCTCTTTTCCTGCTCAGTTATGTAGCGTGTGACCCAGATAATGTCAACAATGTATGCCATTATTTCGTTGACAATAATCCTATGACAAGAGGGGGAAGCTGGATTAATCCAGGAGAGAGAGGATTTGATGGGTGGAGTAAAGACCCACAACCAAGGAAAGAAAATACAAGATCCAATCTAGAGATAGTATTGGATTGTGAGAGATTTGTCTATTCAAATATTATGGGAAGGGTGATAGATCAATGTGAAGATGTAGGCCTAAAAGTCATAGAAATTGTTCGGTGTCTCAGACATCACATACCGGTGGCCCTAATACACATGGACAAATTCAAGGTCTCTTTTGGAGGATTCCTGAACAAATTCAGTGACATAGATGGAAATGCCCCCCCTACTGTGTGTGATAAGGCAGGTAATTGAATGAACATCATGTATGCATTTTATTTTGATGTCTTTCGGGCTGTGAAATGTGAGAAGAATGAAATAAACAGCTGTGCATTTAACTACAGACACTGTCATTGAACATGGGAAATGTAATGGACAATAGGTCAACATGTAAGGATCTGCATAGTAAACAACATAGGATATAATCAAAGGAATCTGAGTATCTGGAACCCAAGGGGAAATGAGTGTACACCATTATTTCAGAGAATATTCTCTAATCAGTTTACTGACACAGAATCTTCACTAGACTTTATCAACACAAGAAATTTGAACACAAGTGTGTCTATCAAATGGAATAGCACAGGATATTGTTGGACACAGAAATATCAATACAATGCAAGGAAAAGCTAGTAAATGGAGCCTTTGCAGCACTCCAACCTCCTTCTGGCACATATTCTGGTAACACTTTTTATGAACCCAGTATTCATAAAGAATTACAAACACTTTATAAAGGGTTATAATGCATTCATCTATCTATTAATGTAAGGAACGTCTGTCTGAGTGTCTGTGTGTTCCACGCATAACTCTCAAACTGTTTGTCCGATTGAACTCAGATTTGGTATGAATCTTTGTATGGCTCTTTATAATGCTTTTGAATGCTCCATTCACTTCAATGGGACTTCCCAACCTTCTGTGATCTGATAGCTTTTAATAATGGACTGTTGCTAAGTGTAACAGACCGCTTTCAAGCAAAAGTGAAACAGCACCTTGTCTTAACCAATCAGCTCATCTGTAAGTTAACAGAATACTTATTTTCTGTGGACGCTATTAGCCATCTTAATCATTAAAGTTACCGTTAAAGCAGTGATAAACAGGGTTTCGTTGCATGCTAATACAGTAGGTAGCCGTGTAATAAGCGGGATAACGTTCGGTGAGGCGGTGCAACGCATCCCAACGCGATAGTGGAGTTATTATGTGATTGATAGGTCCGCACACTGGGTATGAGCTCCAAAAATATACACTTTTTATTTTAATACATAAACGGCAACATTTTGGAGCTCATACCCAGTGTGGGGACCTATCAATCACATTGTCTACGACTTTTGTCCGGCACCTGGATTATTGTTTCTATGGATGTGTGCACTCCAACCAAATGCATGAATTTTGTTATTGGCATGAGTGAGTGCAGTAACAAATTTGGTGATGTTTGGATAAAAAATACTAAAGATATCAGTAAATAAAGCACAGTTGCCTTCTGCCGCTCTAACCGTAGCCACTCCCCCTTTCATACTTAACTCTGGTAGTGTGTTTAGTTAAAAGGATGATGGCCAAGCAAGACAATTTCTTTAAGTTTGGCGATCTCACAACGGCATGCAAACACACACAAATCCACGTTGGTAAGAAACACATTAATATGTGCAGTTCAAAACATGCTTTTGCCTGAGTATCTGGATACCTGAGTATCTGGATATATATGCTTTCATTCAATGCAACAAGTAATGGGTAGCAAACATGCAAAGCAAAAATCTATGTTGGAAAGATGTAGGCCTACATCTATTTCAAACCACATTGCTTCACCTCTTGGGCCAGCTTTGCCCTTTGAAAACAGTCTCCACGCAGGCTACTGCACTGGATATGTCACTACCACCTGCATACATGTAGGCCTAAATGGACTACACATTTCTGTGAAAAACTGTTTACACGGGCAATGCACTAGTACTCTTAAAACTAAAGTAATTAGACTTCCGGTTGGGCTCCAGCTAAGATGGCTGCTTAGACTTGAACTTGCCAAACCACCTTCGGTATTTTATTTGTTTAAAAGAGTCAAAAGTGCTTTTACGGCAGTTTTATGTGTTAACAATATAAATGGAGTCGGCAGAGAAGAGAAGAACAGATGAAGATTTAGGCCCCTTTACCCCTTCCCCGTTATCTAAATCGGCAAAGAAGAAAGCTAAGAAACAGCTCTTTGAGCACGAGGATTCTATCATGGAGGCTGGCGTAAGTGAAGCTGAGGGGACTCTCTTAGCCACTCTCATATACGAAATGAGGGGCACCCTGCGCGAACTTTCCGTGGATGTTAAAGCTATACGGGGTGATATGGACACTTTTCAGAAATGAACGCTTCCCTGCTGAATTTGAATAAACGAACTGACATCATGCAGGATGCTCAACGAGAAGACAGGCAACAAGTTAGGGAAGCTACGCCTCCCATTGCTAAGTTACAGTCCAGTGTGGCATAGCTGGAAGACCGAAATCGCCGAAATAACCTGCGCCTTGTCAACCTTCCAGAAAACGAAGAGGGGGGCGATGCCATGGCCGTAGCTACAATAGAGGACACCGAGGTCCGGACCTCAGTATTTTTTTCGAGCCGAAAATAAGATAAACATTCTTCAGACGCGCCAATTAATTAACCCTTTTGCGCGCATTAGTGCCGCAAAACATAGCTCCAGTTTTGCTTCATTGTCTTTCGGAAGCTTTATATGGGCATGATACCTCTTACAATCGAGGTATTTGGTATCAAATTAAACTACACAACCAGATCTATCCATTGGTATCATTGGTAATGTACTTGCTAGAGAATGAGAGTGTTTAATTTCAGTGTAAAGATCGCCTATATTTAGGCAAGGTATGTCTTTATCTAGTGTTAAAGGCTTAACTTGCTCATCACACATTATAATATAAACCTATAATTTGTAGAGATAAGTTTTCAAGTTTTCAATCTCATTGAAACCTGTGAAATGAACACAATTTTTAAAACTGTAATCTGTGGTGGGAGCACATTATTGTAGACTAAATGATTGGAGCACTTAAATCACATCCACTGGACACAACTCATTCACTGAAGTAAAATATATTTTTCTCCAAACACAATCAGTGGCAGGTTACACTGTTGTCACAAAATCATAAATAGCCAAAAGAATTCTGTGCTAAGATACAGCTGCATATTCAGCATTGCTCAATTATGTAGCCTGTTAGGAAGGAAGGAGGAGCTGTGTCTCAATGACTTTCAGTGGGTGTAATTTCTGTGTTTCCATCAGAAAAAAAGTCTATCATGATGTGCTCCCACCATAGCATTTTTAAGAATTGTGTTCATTTCACATATTGCTGTGAGATCTTTGAAGTTTTCTATCACCCAATTTCAGAAATGGAGCACCCTCATTTTAGGTGGTGCTGAAGTCTCACACAACTGGTGGGAGAATGCAAAGGGAGAGGGGGTTTGGAGTGTCTCAGAGCTTTCCCTTTACTGTGGCAGCTATCGGTAATTCCGAAAAGCTGGCTACGGCCATGGGCGATGCTATCGCTTTTCTACAACGTCAACTTCCAGTCTGGTTCCCTTCGCTGGCTAGTTGAGGGATCATCGAAATTGAACGAGCTCATCGGATCTACAGTAAAGGCGACAATTCATCAAGCAAGCCCAACACCCTCATCTTCAAACTTCTGAGGTACAACGACCGCCAGGCCATCATGAAGGAATACAGACGGGCGGGCGCAAAGATACAGCACGGTCAGTCCCAGCTCATGCTATTAGCTGACTACTCCAATGCAACTGTCCTGAAACGCAAAGCTTTCTCATCCTGCATTGCTTCGCTCAAACAGAAAGGGATCCAGTTTTTTCTTCTTTACCCTGCCACCCTCAAGGTAATAACTGACTCCAACAACACGCGCATCTTCTCCTCTCCGGAGGAGGCTAAAGGGCTCCGCACACCGCTTCCGACACAGTGCGGAGCACTCCGCCTTCAACATTCCATTCCATTAGGCGTGTTTGAGATGTAAAGCCGCCTACAGCCGCCTGCAGCCGGCTGCAGCCAAGCGATGCATTGTGGTTAGACGCAGTGTTCGACTTCCGGCTGACTTCACCAAGCTTGTGAATGCGTCACCAAAACACGCCCACAGCACGTCACTCAAAACTCGCGGTATCAAGGCGCCTGCAGCCGAAACCCGCATCTCCTTTTCCTCGGCTGCAAGAGGATGCATCCCACCCCCATGACGTAACTCATTATTCCGATTGGTTTGAAACTCCTCATGACAAATATGACACCAACCACGTTGTACTCACTGAAAATGGGCTTATTTGAATGAGCTGCTGCTAAGCAGTATGTAAGTTTTGCCCAATGAAATAGCCTTATTGCTCTCCAGCATGGCTTGGTTTGCCATCTCAAATAAGCATTTCATACCACATTACTATTTTTAACAAAACACCTTCAAACACAACCCTGTTCCTCTTGCATTGCAACAATAATTTATTAAGCAACATTATATGATTTATTTCGCCAGTTATCACGTTCATTTTAACGATGAAATGAGGGGATTCAAGCTGTTTTCAGTGCAAACAAACTTCCGCGATATCTCCTGACATCACGTCCATGTTCACGTGTTGTTTGGCTACAGCCAGCTGCAGCTGTGTTGTCCACCTTGTCCCCCATGCTTTTCCACTCCCACCGACGTATTTCCGTAGATCTCGCTGGCTCCGGCTACAGCCTTTAGCTGTACCGACTCTGAACACGAACGAGCTTATTGTTTTAAATGCAACCCCGCACACCAGCGCCGATGTCTTCCGCCGTCGGTTGTGAATTCCGATTCAAGTCTATTTTGTCGGAGCCGCCCATTGACATCCAATGTTAACTCATTGACTGCCAGCCGTTTTCAGAATAGAGAGTTCCATACTGCCAGAGGTTTTGGGGAATTTTGACTGTTTTTTTAAAGAGCCACAGAATATTATGTGTTACGACTACATAAAAAATGAAACTACCACAAGAAAGAGCAGACTCCCTTCTTTCACCAGAAAAAAGAATTTCGTTTCTACCCCTTTCCATTGCTTAGAAATCAGCAGGCGAACATAAGCTACTTTCTCCAAAATCTCCCGTTTTTTGCCATAAAAGGGAGAAAATTAGCGTTTTGTTTGACAACGTTAGTGTCTTGGATGCGCGTATTTTTCGGTCTATTAGCACGTCAAACATCGGGAAAATGTCTTCCTTTGATAAGACCACAAAAACAACAGTAACAGGGGGCTTTTGGTAATAAAATAGACATTGTTGTAACAAGGTAAATATATGCTATTACAGGCTGTGACAGCGATAACTCAGTGATCAACATCCGGCTCGCAAATTCTTACCTGACCCGGAACTGTGAGCTAGCTGGGCACTGAAACAAGTCACAACTGCTATTTCCGTTTGCCCAAGGTTGATCTCCTTCATCTCCCACGATCGAAACACTACTCAAACTACTATGGCAGTGACACATACTCTGATCGAGTGTGTACTGCCTAAATTTCTCCGATTTACGTCTGCACTTTGCTATCGGCATATTTAGCCATGTCATTAGCTTTCTCTACTTCTCCCTTGGCCATACCTATGAATCTATGCTCATCTCACATCCAAAGTGACACACTGCCACCCTCAGGATCAATTTGGAACAACAATTTTCGACGGAGAATTCTGATATTTACAGACAAGGTTTGTCGGTACACTATCTGTGTCCGAATGCACGATCTGTGTCTTCGTTCTGTTTGTTCAAGTAAACATAACAACAAACATAACAACGGAAACTGTTTCGAATGCACGATTAGTTTCCCCATTATGACAATAGCCGTTCTAAAACAAACAAAACAGACATTCTATAATAAATAAAGCATCTAGGCAACGCGTTCTATTATTGGGTCCTTTGTCAGGAGCCGTCGCCACTGTATGCATAAGCATGTTGTTTCAATTAATACTCACTCCTTGTCTATTTGCGAGGTGTATTTGAGTACCAACGGCATTCAGTCTAATATCTCAAACCATACAGCAATGCATTTATTTTTCCTTGATTGGTTAAGGCATCTGTGGCGCGAATTTCTGTCACTAACGGAGCATTCACCGTGGAGATCCACTGGTCACGTCAAGTATAACCGGCGTCGCGATTTCAGTTCATTTTCAATGGAGCACGTCAAATCGTCCCGCAAAGCATTGTGGGAAGGCAGCGCGTTCATCCGTCACGTCAAAAGTTGGGCTCGGCTGAACATTATGCAAATCAAGGCGTCAAACGCAGCCTTATTAGCCAATGCCAGTACAGCGTCGTGTTTGAGCCGTTGGAATCAACCAAACAGGAGCAGGAAAGAGCAGCCAACTGAAATTTGAAATGACACGCCTCCTGTAAACAACGCAGGGGACTCGCGTTTTGCTAGAAACGTTGACGTGGTTAGTGGATCAGCACCGTCAGACAGTGGAGATCCACTGGTCACGTCAAGTATAACCGGCGTCGCGATCTCAGTTCATTTTCAATGGAGCACGTCAAATCGTCCCGCAAAGCATTGTGGGAAGGCAGCGCGTTCATCCGTCACGTCAAAAGTTGGGCTCGGCTGAACATTATGCAAATCAAGGCGTCAAACGCAGCCTTATTAGCCAATGCCAGTACAGCGTCGTGTTTGAGCCGTTGGAATCAACCAAACAGGAGCAGGAAAGAGCAGCCAACTGAAATTTGAAATGACACGCCTCCTGTAAACAACGCAGGGGACTCGCGTTTTGCTAGAAACGTTGACGTTAGTGGATCAGCACCGAGACAGGGCGGCAGGCCGACGGCAACGCTCGGCGTTAACGCTCACATCAGCCAGTCACAAGCGTGAATCTTTTGACGCTGTGTTTTGATAGGACAACGCTGGCTACAGAGCGTTCAAGGAGGTTATATATAAACTGGAGACAACGACTAAGTCCCGCCCTCCATAGAACTGAATGGCCAAGGCTAGGCTAGTAAATGCGGTGAATTGACAGTCAACGCCATTGTGAACACTGGAGGCAGAGCCCGTTTACGGCGAGCCATGGCACTCCTATTAACGCCATTCAACCTGCAATTCCAATTGCAAATCCGCTAGGGGGCGATCGCGAGTCAGTGGAAAGTGAGTGGAAAATCAATGGGCACCTATGAGGTATAGGGCTAAATGTATAATTTTCACATATTTAGGGACAACATATCACAGATTGCATTTTATTTTAAGCAACTTTGACATGGATTTCAATCAAAATGAAATATATTTAATGCATATGACCATTGCGTTTTTCATCTTTGAGCTGTTTTTTCCCCTGACTCACTAGCATTCTGCTACTCTATTCTGGTGAATGGCCATAGGGAAAGACTTGCTGTGTCACGTGACAGACACTTTGGAAGTGATTTTACAAATGAACAAAAAATGCTAAAAATATTATGTGTGGACTGAGAATTAAATCAAATTACTCTGAACCGCATGCACGAATGCATTTATTCAAGAAAAAATTGTATCTAAAGAAATGCAGCATTTGAGGGTGCAGCTGCATAGAACCCAATTCATTCTTCACTGACTCGCGCGCGCCATCTAGGCGCAATACCACCGGAGTGCTAATTCTCCCCTATTAAAAATTCTCTGCTGGAGGTAACAGGCCAGGCCATGTCCATGCTGCCCATGCGCAAAGTTCCACAATTGGAAATGACGCATGTGGACTCGCGTTGAATCTCTGCAAAAACAGTAGTCCTTCAGTCCAGACGGTGGTGATAATGCACTTAGTTTGTTTGCCATACAACACGAGTAAGAAAGTTCTGTCGAGAACGTGCCTGAAGTTTTATAACATTCATGACAGTACACTTTTTTTAACAAGCTCCTCAAGAAATAAGCAAAGAGTAACCAGAGATCATGAAATATTGCTTTTTCTCTCCCCGGAGAAATAACATTTCGCATGTAACAGCCCACCAACTTGTAAGTGCATGAGTGCTCGTGCCCAGCATGACTCGTGCATGCGCTGACATGGTTCGGATTGTGACTCCATACTTAAATATGGCGATGCTAAAGTGCTGCCGCTAATCTGCGCGTTCTTGCCGGATGACGTGCCAGCGGCAGCCAGCGTTGTCCTATCAAAACACAGCGTCAAAAGATTCACTGTTGTGACAGTGGAGATCCACTGGTCACGTCAAGTATAACCGGCGTCGCGATTTCAGTTCATTTTCAATGGAGCACGTCAAATCGTCCTGCAAAGCATTGTGGGGAGGCAGCGCGTTTATCCGTCACGTCAAAAGTTGGGCTCGGCTGAACATTATGCAAATCAAGGCGTCAAACGCAGCCTTATTAGCCAATGCCAGTACAGCGTCGTGTTTGAGCCGTTGGAATCAACCAAACAGGAGCAGGAAAGAGCAGCCAACTGAAATTTGAAATGACACGCCTCCTGTAAACAACGCAGGGGACTCGCGTTTTGCTAGAAACGTTGACGTGGTTAGTGGATCAGCACCGTGACTGGCTGACAGTGGAGATCCACTGGTCACGTCAAGTATAACCGGCGTCGCGATTTCAGTTCATTTTCAATGGAGCACGTCAAATCGTCCTGCAAAGCATTGTGGGGAGGCAGCGCGTTTATCCGTCACGTCAAAAGTTGGGCTCGGCTGAACATTATGCAAATCAAGGCGTCAAACGCAGCCTTATTAGCCAATGCCAGTACAGCGTCGTGTTTGAGCCGTTGGAATCAACCAAACAGGAGCAGGAAAGAGCAGCCAACTGAAATTTGAAATGACACGCCTCCTGTAAACAACGCAGGGGACTCGCGTTTTGCTAGAAACGTTGACGTGGTTAGTGGATCAGCACCGTGATGTGAGCGTTAACGCCGAGCGTTGCCGTCTGCCTGCCGCCCCGTCTGAATGCATCGTAATGTTACCCAAAGAGAAAACACTAGTAGAAGAGCAGGCTCGGGATACATCGTTCTTATAGAGTGTGGAAGTGAGGTTCCGGAAGTGTCTTTAGCGTTCGTCGGGGCGAGTGAGAATTTGATTATAACCCACGCTGTCTTAACCACGCATTCTACATTTCTAACTAGCTACGGCAAGACATAATGAGTGCCTGTGCTTACCTAGACACCAAAAGTTCATGAGATCTCAATTTAGTTTCTGAACAAAGGTCCTTTTTCTGCGATGTCCCAATGAAGTACTTCATTACCCATGTTCCCGAGCAATCCCACAATCCCACTGCAACGTATCTGATTGGTGGACCTTTTTGAAGCCCGCGAAAATCAACGTTAGGACGTCGGTGCAGATGATCAGCCCTTGCTATGCTAGTGCTAATGTTGCTATTCTAGAGCTCTGGGGGACCGCAAGACATTGACAGCAACGGACGCCAGCGGTAGGCTTCCCAGACAGCACGCACCATCTTCCCGATAGTGCTTCCATCAAACCGGCTGTGTATAATCACGACCTCAGGTAAGTTTGGTTAGTGTAAAATCATCATATGATGTGATATTATATGATACGATTTGTTTTGGTATCGATATAATGCATACAACTAATTACAAGACTGTGTAAGTTAAGTTTTGGTAAACCGCATCAAAGTTTCAAACGATGTGTTAGCTGCTGTGTTAGCTGCTAACTTGCTAAGTATAGTTAACAAGATGATGCATCACTCAATAGTAAAATATAATTATGATAGCCTGTTGTGGTTCGTTTAGCCTATTTGTGTCTTATTTCCTCTTGCTGCTTTATTTATTTTGTTTAGGCGCTGTGTTAAGAGATTCAGACATTCCCACGACTCGGATGACTGCGTTATGAAAAGTAAGTTTACGATGTGGTTAGCATAGCTCATAGACATAGATATACAGCATGGTAACGTT
Organism: Sardinella longiceps; assembly: GCA_027497455.2. Classification (NCBI taxonomy): domain Eukaryota; kingdom Metazoa; phylum Chordata; class Actinopteri; order Clupeiformes; family Clupeidae; genus Sardinella; species Sardinella longiceps. The sequence goes on from JAODXP020006505.1 coordinate 34,859, forward strand.
AGCTTTTATGAGCAGCTACGATTCATGTTTGTTTTCTCATAGTAGAAATGATTATATGACAACCCTTGACGTCTGTTGTGGTTATATTATTTGTGTCTTACTTTGCCCTTTTACTTTATTTGTTTTGTTTAGGTATGGTGTTCAATGTAGGCTTTAATATCACCGATGCTGACGCTGATGCAAGCTGCAGGTCGGACAAGCCTAAACATCGCTTAGCCCAAGATGCCGAAAATGTAGCCCATGACTTGTTTGCCTTGTAATGTCGCATATTTCAAAATAAATTATATTTCTGAACCATCAGTCTCTTCACTTGTGAAACATACAAAGGTTCATGGTGGGCTGCTGCTAAAGAAAAGTAAAGTAAAGCCAATATTTTAAACCGGGGCATTGTTCTGTGGTACAGGGGTAGCTTGTGGCTTCTGTCAAGGCTAGCATGAAGGACAAGAAAGTTGTGGTGAGTTGTGCTAGCAAAGCATTTAGCTCATGGCTAAGAGGAAGGAGCCCAAAGATCTTGAAATTTTATTTGACATCACATTCAGAGATTAACGTGCTTGGTTTAACAAAACCAAATGCTCTGACCATAAAGAGGAGTGAGCAGGCAGGGAAATATATTTTTGCTCGCATGCAACACGGCACCTTAATGAAAGGCTAGTTTTCCTGGTCCCTAGCTAACAGGCTATCGCTAACTGGCTAACGTACCTTGCTAATGTAACGTTACCAGGCTTGACCTGGAGGAAATTGCTAACGACTACACCTTACCAGCAAGGCTAACGGTAACGTCAAGCGAATGGTACACTTAAATAACGTTGAATAAAGAGTTGTGAATGGTTATTTGGCTTCTGATGCAAAAAATATTTACAAAGAGCAGATATTGACAAAAAATACTACAATTCGATGACGGAGCACGACCGCGTGGCTATCGTTGACCTGAGCAGATACCAATGACCGTTAAAGGAAATCGTCGGCTGGACATGGAGTAAGTAGTGGCTTATGGGTAGTGTATTTTTTGCACTGAGGGGAAATGAAAGGGACACACGTTTGTACCATAGGTTTTTTTTGGTATTTTCGTTTGTTTTTTCACTCGACACGAAAGATCAGTTGCTTATCATGTACCCCGTAGCTGGTTAGACACAGTGGACAATTAGAACCCTATTTGAACCGGGCCTTTCGAAACGCCTATGGCAAAATTAAAGGGGGAGTCACTTCCGGGAACCAGACCTCCGCAGACGGCTCAAATTGACTTTCACACTCTATTAACCTTCTCTACAAGAACAACTGGTGGATCAAATCAGGTAAGAAAGGCTTATCATGTTATCATTTATCCAAGTTATAGCCTCAATTTCACTGTATTTTCGTGTTTTTGAACCAGTAAGTGTACCAGGAAAGAAGTTAGGTCTTGGGTCAGGTCAGGTTTGTGTTTGATGCAGCAGCTGATATTAGTGATCTGAAAACTTTGATGAAATATGAATATTTTCGATGCTTTGGGGGGTGTTACTGAATGTCAAACAAGATTAAACAAGTTTCATTGTGGGTATTTGGGATGTTTCTCCCGTTTTGATTGAAATAGCCAGTCAGATAATGTTATTTTTGGAGCATGTAAAGTTAGCTGCTAGTTCTAGCTGCATGCAGCCACTGCACTGTCACCCAAGTTTCGTCGCTTGTTTCATGTAGCCTAAAAGTTTGTATGCCATATTTATATAATACACAAGGTATTGTCCAATAAATCTGTTATTTTGTTGAAGTATGTTGCATAGTTTGCAGATATTTCTAGCCAAGTTGTTTAGCTTGCTACCTAGCTATTTTTCAAACGAACTTGGTAGAGTGGCAATGATAGTAGCCTAAGCTAAAAACATTGTCTGCTGTTTTTGATTGTATAACTTAGTCATATTTCCTGCTAATACTAATAATCATTTCATATATTGGCATTGTTTTTCAAGCTGTTACATTGTAAGAAGTAGTTTACTTATAAGTTCAACTCAACTCAAAACTTTGTTTCTGAAAGACCATCATATAGGCCTAGGCTGTTTCTCCATCTGCCTGCCCAGCAGTGTTGCATGCTTTTGGTGAAATATACCATGGTTTGTGGTGATTCATCTGATGTTGCTGTGGTGTATGTCCCTAAAAAACCCAACTTGAAAATAAACATTAGGCTTCCTTTTTAACTGTTCATTATTTTAGATGGAGAGAGAGAAGAGTAAGCCTTTGCACGGCTGATTGTGTCGGCTGGAAGCGGCAAACTGCTGATCAACAACATCTACAAACCTCATGAACCATGATGGGATGGACTTAGAAGAAAAATGACAACCTGAATTGGAAGTTGATCGGTGAAGAGTAAGAGAATGAGAATGGTGTAGAAGCAAAGGACAAGAGGGATCTCCTTTCATCCTGAGCTGGGTAAGTGTGTGTGTGGGCAACCACAGAACTTGGTGCAGGTACACATGTCTGTAAGAGCAGTGCTAACTTATGTAATTGCAAAAATAGCCTAATATTAATTTCTACCCATTGAATGATCTGTGTTTTTTGTCCAGAGATGGGGAATTGAGTCTTACTTAAGTCGCTCATTCTTGAGACTTTAGACTAGGGTTGTGCGATATATTATCGTCTGCGGTATATCGGAATTTTTATTTCCCACGATGGGAATTTTGTCATATCGGGGAAAAACGATAGGCTAAGTCAGAAAATGTTTTGTTAGCGTCTAATGAAGCTTAGTAGAAGCGGCCTATGCATATGCAACGTGCTCACTCGCAGCCTAACTGATAATTTTGACAATGTCGAGAACCTCAATGTTGCAAATGCCTATAGAACAGGCCTGCAGTGTTGATTATATTACCCTATAGCAGTTTTAACTAATGTAATATCCTGTTATTTTATACTACAGCGTCCGTAAAAGATAGATCATTCAGATGTGGCAGCAGACATCAACGCTTGGCATTAACGTTCACAACAACCAGTCACTGAATCTTTTGACGCAGGGGTTGACACTTGATAGGCAACCACTTGCTGCCGCTGGCCATCTAATGTGTGGCCCTCCACTTGCTTTGCCAAAGTTCTGTGGACTGTGGCCTTCAGAACTTCACAGTGTTGCCCACCCCTGATCCACACTAGAAAATAACAAAGAACAAAACATGACAAGACAACCTCTAAAACACAAGGGTTGGCAAGATGAGCATTTCAAAAAGGCCTAGCCTATATGCTTTAACCTTAAAGTAGTTTACATTTCTTACTGGTACTACAACCTTATTGACACTGTTTTGGGGGTCCCTAGACATCCCAACTTGCTGCCAAAACCTAGGCCTATCTGGGAGCAGGTAGATCAGGCCTTTTGCGTTTAGGTCACCCTGCCATCGTTTAGGCCAACAAACGAGCTGTTTAGGCCACAGGGAGCAGTGATTTAGGCCACAGGGAGCAGTCGTTTAGGCCAGGCTACAGCAGCTGAAATCTTTGCATCTCCACTTTTTATTATTATTGTACATTCGTTATTATAAGACATAAATCAGCTCTACTGGTCTGTCTGAATGTTATCCCGCACGTGACTTCAGGACTTCTGCCAAAGTGACTGATTTGGAGTAGGAAAATCAGCTTCATGAAAGAGGAATAGGCTGCACACCACCGCCACGTTCATTACACGTTGTGTTTGCAATGTTGTGTTGCAATTTAATGCTTCTTGTCATCAGTGATCATTGACACAGATAGGCCTATATGGATTTTTTTTTTTTTCCCTGAGGTGACGTGCCGGAACGCAGTACACCTGTCAACTAAGCTTTTGCGCAGGGAGCAGCATCATAACAATAGCTTAAACAGGCGATTATGGGTAGCCTAATTGCAAGTAAGCAAGTATCTGTATTTTCTATTAGGGGTCGAGTGATATGCTTTCTGGGGGGGTCGATAAAGATATTAGGCTAGTGACAATGGGCCCAAAATTTTGAGAGACCCCTACCCATGGTAGAACTAAACCCAAACATGTTTTTCTTCATCTTTAAGGTCTCCCATACATGAAAAATAGGGAGAAGAGGGGAGAAAAGTGGAGAAGAAGTGAACGCTGGACTTGAGTTCAAAGACTTGAGACTTGACTTGGATAAAATTACTTGTGAACATCTCTGTTTTTTTCTTGCATGATTTTAGGTGGAGGATGAGAAAACATGTGCAGCTGGTGGAGTGAGAGGGGAGGACCCAGCAAAGGTCACAGAAACTCTTTTGGAAAAGGGAGGAGCCAAAAAGATGGTAACAAACTGACCGAGGCAGGGAGTTTGTAAATGCGGTAAGTTTTTCTTTTGAATATGTATTTGAATATGTTTGTATCATTACAGCATACTAGGACTGTGATCACTGTTGGACAAACGATAAACATGTGCTCTGTCTATTTATGTTATTGTTTCTCTACAGATAAATGATCCACTTCTGGAGGCCTTTGGGGTAAAACATGCTGTGACTTCCGCCTACGTCTATCGGTCAAGATCAACGCATCAATCAGAACATTAAGCATATGTAGAGGGCCTTTCCAAGAAATGTCAGAAAGTCAACACTCGGCATCTAAAGCCTTATCTGAGGCAACGGAATCAGGTTGTGGATGCTAGTGTAAGGACCTGTATAAGTAATTACTGTGTACTGTGTTTAAAATACAATTAATGTTCTTGTTAAAACTTTAATGCACCTTAATTTTTAATATCATAATTCCATTTAGATTAAATATTTTCACTGTTCCTGACATACTGCTATACAGTGTAGTAGGCATAGCATTGCACTAGGAGTATATGCATTTGTTGGTCATATTAAGCTTTTGTTTGTTTATTTCTGTCCACTGGTTTAGCTGCAGCGTTTGCTAACTAGCCAGACGTTTCAGATAGCTGTTTGCTGCAGCCACTAATAACTCCTGTGATCTCCCAGATGAACTCGGCTTGTTTCCTCCGAGTGCTGGGCCCACCGGAGGACAGCAGCAGCAACAACAACAACAACCACTGGACCTTTCTCTGCTTGTGGTTAGTTTGCTACCTCTTGCTGCCTGCTGCTAGCGATACAGGAGGACTACGTCTGGCTAAGTAGCCTTTACTGTGCTGGGTTTATTTAACCTCTTAGAAGGGGGTTATACTAGTGAGTCTTCTGAAGATGTATAAGTAACTGTTCAATGTGTTCCTACCCTAGAGGCAGACAATTTGTCTCGTGAAGAAGTCACTGTTTTGAGCAGTAGCCCAGTGGTGGAGGATCAGACCTCAGGTGTAGAAGGTGCTGGTCAGTGCAGCATCTTCTAGAGTGACAGACTTCACTTCTGATGTTGAGGAAGTTATTGATTTGTGTGACTGTCCCTCTGAGATAAATATTGGTGATCAAGGTATGTTGTCCGGCACGGCACAATGATACTGTTGGGTTCATCATAGCTATGGATACTATGGATGGCAGTATGTCAGAATGGCAGTATGTAACCTATTCACCATGTTTGATATGTCTGTGACTCAAGTGTGATTTTCCACCTCAGTGGATACAGAGAGATGGTGTGAACTACTGCGTTTTTGGATGCACAACAGCTGAGGCCATAGTTAGGGACATCCCGATTACGAATGTGGCTTTGACCTTAAGACAGCTTGCCCATCTTGGATTGTACCATGCTGCACAAATAAGCAAGTATAGATACAGACGGCAAGTACGGTTAACGCCCTCAAAGTGCGAGGGTGGAGTCAGCGTGGGGGATAACAGAGGCCAATTTAACATTATGGTGAATGGACAAGGTAGAGAAAGTTACTTAACAATAAAAGATCGCTAAGTAAAATTGAACAAAGTCCATATTATATGTTTTGTCTAATCATGACCTGTTTGCCTACTTGTGTTTAGACTAAAATAATTTTTCCATCATTAGTTTATTGCAGTTACACTAACAGAAATGTCATGAGCCGTCTCTGCTCCTGTCAAAAGTAAAGCAACTTTCAATCACAAGTCTGATTAGCTCAGTTAAGCAAGCTAAAGTTAGCTACATTTACTGTGGTGATCAATGAAGTTGGCTAGTTAGCAAGCTAATGAAGCTAACAAACATCATCTAAATTGTCATCAGTATCGCGTTTGGAGGGGTGTCAAGTTCAGAATTCACATCGGACCATCTGACCATCATTACTACCTTCAGGCATTGCCCTCAAAAATGTGTCTGGCTCCTTGTAGATGGTGCTCAGTGTAACTTGTAGCTTAGCATGCCATTGACTCCTTCACTAATTTAGGGTTTGTTTTCCCCCACATGGGGGACACGAGGAGCTGATTTTATGGGCGTGCCCGGACTTGCCGTCTGTATCTATGCTCAAAGCCTGTGATCTACTAGAGATGTTGTGTTGTGTTCTCCAGGCTTTGACCACAGGTAGTGCGTGTGTCGAACTGGTCTGGAGTGCCTGTATTGATCCACAGTGAGACCCGCACGAGACCGACTGTCAGCTGGAGACTGCCTTCGCCTTCACTGCCGTACTTGTTTGTGTTATGTTAGTATTTAGGCCTGTATAATTACAGTGTTTCCACAGGCCTAACTTCACTGTAATATCAACACTGCTTGAACACAGTTGGTGCTAGTGGGTCTTTCTCATAAAAAATAAAAAAAAATCCCTTTAGTGATACTTTTGTACATATGCATTACTCTGTTAACACAGTCTCTCAGGATATGGCGAGAATTTGTGTGGAAGAACATTATAAGGTTTTAACACCAATGATTAAAGGAAAATGCATGCCAGATCAGAAATCATGTTGCAGGTTATGTGGTCAAGCGGAGGCAGACCATACACGTGTTTTGGAAATGTATTGGGAGGGTGCTGAAGGAGATACTGGAATATGAGGTACCAAATACTGGTTTGATATTATATTTGGGAAACATTCCACAAGAGGTGAAAATATTACTTGTGACGAGCAGGAAGGCAATCACAAGGGCATGGTATAAAGTAGATCCCCCAAATAAAGACCAATGGCTGAACATTGTAGATGAGATTTATGATATGGAGAGGTTCACACATTGAGAATGAGAGAAGAGCAGTTTGAAGGGAAATGGGAGAAATGGAATTTCTATATAAGGGGTGAGGTGGACTTCACTAGTACATTTATTAAGGACAACTAAAATATATTGTATTTTTTATTTTATTTTTTTTATTTTGTTAGTCCTTTTTCTTTTCTGTAATTGATTTTGTTTACTTTTTGTGTATCAATGTATGTTAATGGAAAATCCAAATAAAAAAATTAAAAGTTCACAAAAATATACAACTGGCTTCCCCCGTCTCAGTTATACTTCCCAGTAAAACCATCTGGAGATTGTGAAGAAAGTAGAAGCGAAGTACTGGAGCCGTAGCTCTGGGGATTTATCAACGTACGTGCCCCTCGATGCAGGAGGAACCAGAACAAGAAAGATGAGGGACTGAAGCAAATAAAAAGCAATATTCCAAGTATATAAAGAGCAATTTTCTAAGTAGCTAACACAGTAGCCAAGTAGCTACAATATTTCAAGGTATTTGCATGCCCCTTGACCATGATCACGTCAAATGAGTTCATTTTTTTTTTTTTTATTTCATTACTTGTACTGTTGAGATATTTTTTTTATAAAATAAAAAATAATTGAATATACTACTGCTCTTTATTTACATACTGTAGTAACATCGTTATGGACTGGCATTCTGTGTTGCTCTTGTTGCTCTTGAGCATAGTGTAAAAAGATTGACACGGTGCTTGGACTTAAAGTGCCACTGCAACGCCTTTAAATGATGAAGTTAGAAGCAGGTAAGTTTATAAGAAGGCCAAAGTAGACCAACGTATTGGTTCGTGTTCACCTGCTGCGTGGACGAGTTTAAATGTGTGCTGTAAAATACTAGCGAAATTTCGCAGCTAACCTAGCAATTGCCTGTCATTTTTAATGTGCTACCTTAACAGATAGCCTCTGCTGTTGGCGTTAAATTACATCTTAATTCACGAATTAGTTTTAGTATTAGTTGGTAGTTTACCACAATTATCTCAACATTATTTTTACTACACAATTATTTAACAAAAAAACAGGCATAAACTGGTAATTTATGCGACATGAGAAGCTTGAAGGTCCATTTGCGCGAGCTAAAACAGTTTCCAGTGCAGCGTTCTCATTGCTTTGTTTACTTTAAATAACAGAACGTTGCCATAGGCCATATGTTCGGGACACAGATCGTGCATTCGGACACAGATAGTGTACCGACAAGGTTCCCTAGGTCTTTCTGCAGCCCACCCCATTAAAAAACGCAGTTGACGTCTAAAGACGTCATTGGCAGTGAACGGTAGTTTTTCAGTTGACATCTAAAGACGTCATTGGCATTGAGTTAATTCAGAGACACTTATATTTCACCGGCTACTGTGCTAGGTGCTAGGCAAAATTGTCTGATTCGAAAGTGCTCCGCCATGCTGTCGGAACCGGTGTGCGGCCGGCTTAAGGATTACGTTAAAGACATTTGAAGGTATCCCTTCATTATTGGACATTAAGCTCTGCTAATGTTTTGGTTAGCGACCTGACTATGCTAACGTTATGCTACTAGTGTGTAAGTAAGCAAAGTGACTGAAGTAATTTTTGTCGTTAATGTACCGTACTCGTCAGGTCAGCTCTTTCACAAATAATGACTCTTATTAGAATAACCAAATAGAATGTGGTTTTGCAAGACCATCTTGGCTTGAATCCAAGGAATGGTGATTACTTTTGTTCTAGCTAAGCCATGCAGGGATGTTCACTTTTCTCCCTGGCAGGCTAGCAACGTTCTTGTTCTTCTTTTAAAGCAATGCTACAAGTCTGGGGGGGCTTGTGTTTATTTTTACGTTACGTTTTTTACGTGGCTGCATTTATATTATTTTATCTTGTCCAGATTCAGTCAGTGTACTCTTGTTTCCAGCATACTGTGCATACATCCCAAATGATATTAATATTTTATTTTTTATCAATCTATTGCCATGTATGGTCATAACTTTTAATGGTTGATTTCTTGGAATGTGCAGGGAGTTAATGAGCCTGTTAAGAGGGTTAGGTGCCTTGACTTTTTACGCAAAAAGAACATACATTTTGCAATCCTGCAGGAAACACATTTACAAACACAGGACGTTCATAGATTTCAAAATAAGTTTTATAAAATCCTTTCTTTTTCTTGTGCCCCAAATAAAACGAAAGGTGTTCTAATCTTAGGCTAGCTGACAGAAAATTGAACATACAGGTAGATAAGCTAGGGAATGATTCTGATGGTCGATTTTGCTTTTGTTTGATTACCTTAAACACTGTTAAATATTGTTTAGTCTCCATTTATGCCCCAAATGTCTTTGAACTACAGTTTGTTGATGATGTCAAAGCCAGACTCCTATCATTGAATGTTCCTATAATATTAGGTGGTGACCTCAATTTAACAGTTGATGTCCTGGATAGGTCCAACTCCACTCCACCTACTGCCAATCACCTTTTCTCATCTCAGTACATTTCAGATTTTATGAAGGACTTGAATGTGGTGGATGGCTGGCGTATCAGGAACCCTACTACAAGAGACTACACTTTTTTCTCTTCACGCCATAAAACATTTTCAAGAATAGATTACATTTTTATTTCAGCTACCTTGCTAGAGTCTGTTTTGAACACTGAGATCCTACCCATGCTAATTTCTGATCATTCTCCGGTCAAAATGACCTTCTCTAGAGCTCACACTCTGTGGGAGACTACAAAATGTGCAATCAGAGGGAGTTGTATATCATATTCCTCCAAATTGGCTGCAGACCGTTAGAAAAAAATTGATACCCTAGAAAAAGAAATTCAGCAAATAGAGCTATCACATAAAAATAATTATGATACTGCTAGAGCAGCAAAAACATTGAAATCCTTAAAGGCAGAATATAAGGATGTCACTAGTATAAGAGCTGAGTTTATCTTACTCAGAACAAGACGACTTTATTATGAACAGTCAGACAGACCAAACAAACTTCTTGCATTGCGCCTCAAACAGTCAGAACGTCTGGCCTCAGTGGATGCAGTTAGTGACCCCTCTGGATCAGTGCTTACACAGCCACAGCTAGTAAATGATACTTTTAGAGAATTTTATTCTGATCTTTACAAGTCTGAAACACCAGATGACTTGACAGACATGCATGCTTTTCTAGATCCTTTAAATCTCCCATCTCTTTCAACTGAACAGGCGGCACAATTAGATGCACCATTCACCTTAGAGGAACTTAGATCAGCGGCAGTCTCCATGACAAGGCAGAAGGACTGGATGGGTTACCTCCAGAGCTTTTTGTAATTCTCTGGGACTTGGTAGGACCTTTATTACTTAACTCCATCTAACACTCACTTGATATTGGTTACTTCCATAGAGATCAGAGGTCCGCACTGATTTCCTTGTTGTTAAAGACTGGAAAGGACCCACTGGACTGTGGGAGCTACAGGCCGTTGTCTTTCTTAAACTCGGACATAAAGATATATGCTAAAGTTCTCTCTAACAGGCTGAACAACTATATCTCTCATTTAGTTAATGAGGATCAGACAGGATTTATCAGGGGCCGTTTGGCTTCAGACAATGTTAAAAGGCTTTTGCATGTTATAGATGCCACCAAAGATGTTGATAATTCATATGCAGTCTTTAGTCTAGATGCTATGAAGGCCTTTGATAGGCTGGAATGGCGCTATCTGTGGACTGTGCTCAAAAGGTTTGGCTTTGGAGACACATTTATCCATATGGTCCAAATACTTTACAACAAACCCTCTGCAAGTGTCTCCACAGGTCACATGATGTCTTCACAGTTCTGTCTAGAAAGAGGCACCAGACAAGGCTGCCCCCTTTCTCCAATTTTATTTGCCTTGTCATTGGAACCCTTAGCTCAAGCAGTACAACAGAGTTCTGTAATTTCTCTGATACGAATTAAAAACACCACACATCATATTTCCCTTTATGCTGACGACACTATTCTTTACCTTTCTGATGTTAATAGCTCAGTTTGTCATGCTCTAGCTTTATTTGAAAGATTTGGCTCCTTTTCAGGCTACAAAATTAACTGGAGTAAATCTATTTTAATGCCTCTTGATTTAGCTTTACCTAAACTTAATCTGCCTATATCCTCGCCTATTCAGATCAAAACCTCTGGTTTCACGTATTTAGGTGTAAGTATTCATCCTTCCCTTAGTGAGATTTGCAAGCGCAATTTCAATGTTATGTTGCAAAAGGTCAAGAATGATCTTAACAGATGGTCCCCACTCCAAATTTCTATCTGCGGTAGGATTTCTGTGTTGAAAATGAACATTCTTCCAAGGGTTAATTTTTTGTTTTCTGCTATCCCACTGACTCCTCCACCACATTTCTTTAAGGACATTGATAAGCTATGTACAAAATTCATATGGAATAACAAAAGATCCAAAATTTGTTTAAAAACATTGCAGCTAACCAAATTGTCTAGTGGTCTAGCTGTTCCTAATTTCAAGCTTTATTTTTGGGCTTTTCAGTTGAGATTTGTTAAAACATGGTTTGATCCATCTTCTAAAATTTCCTGGCGATCTATCGAACAAGAATTAGTTCATCCCCTGAGGCTTCAAGATTTACCATTTGCAGGTATTACTCAGTGAACCTCATCTTTACGACTGGGTCCAATTATTACCTGCTCTCTTGAAGTTTGGAAGCAGGCCTGTAAGTTTCTAGGGTATAACCACAAATTTCATAAATCCTCTCCTATATGGCACAACAACCTTCTCTTAACAGGCTCTAAACCTTTTGTTTTTCCTTCTTGGTCAAATAAGAAGGTCAATACTCTGAATGATATTTTTGACACTGATGGTTTACGTTCTTTTCAAGATATTTGTAATTCTTTCTCTCTCCCTGGCACATCTTTTTTCTTTTACCTTAGGCTACGCTCTGCACTTAAAGCCTATGGGGTCCCATGGGATAGCCACTTGGCCAATCATCCCCTTCTTGAGCATTTACAGAACTTTAATTCAACCAGGGGTCTGGTTTCTTATTTGTATGATTTATTCACTGCAGAAAGACTTTCTCCCATAGGTGCTGTTTCAGTTTGGTCTAGGGAGTTTGATAGACTTGGCGTAGAGCTTGACTGGGACATCTGGACTAATATTTTTTCATCTTCTAAATGTCTGGCTCACCAATTGATACATTTTAAGTTTGCCCATAGGGTCTATATAACACCATGCAGAGCTTACTTAATGAAACTTTCAGATGATAAATGTTGTAAGATATGCAGCACAGGCTCTGTTGGAGACTATTTTCACATGTTCTGGGAATGCCCGCCCATTGTCAAGTTTTGGAAGCATGTTGTTAAAACACTTTCAGATTTTTTAATGTATGAGGTGCCTTTATCTCCAAGGTTACTTTTACTATCTGACGACTCTGATTTAATGTTTACCTTACAACAAAAAAGGATTTTAATGGCTGCTTTAACTGCCTCAAAAAAGGCCATCTTGAAAGGTTGGTTTGAACCTGATCTGAATCTAACAGCTGTTTGGCATTCCTACACTCTGGACATTTTACTTCTACTTTGTGCTACAGCAAAGTTTCACAAAGCCACGCCACGAACAATCAGTAACTGGTCAGCAGCTATATCTTTCTTTTCTTTAAGCACTTGATATCATGATATGTAACCTTATTTTTGTTTTATTTTGTTTTTGAATTTATTTTTGTGTATATGTTAGGCTACCCCCCTCTCTTAATTTTCTTTTCTTTTTCTATTTCTTCATTATGCATTGCTGTTTGGTGTTTTGTGTGTGTGTGTTTGTGTGTTTTTGTTAAAACAATAAAAACATTAACAAAAAAAAAAAAAAAACTAAAGTAATTAGTATTCTTCACTGTTTGTGCATTCCAAGGGCGTAGGTTTGGTCTCAACATTGGTTGGGACAATTCCCCAATCCCCAAATGCATGCTTGCCAATAAAAAGTCCAATAATTTATTCTACTTTTATTAATCAATTTATTAATAAAGTTCTTCCATAGCCTATGTAAGAATAGCCTGGCCCAAAAATACTGTGAAGACAATGGTTTGAAGAAGGCTATCTGCAAGTAACAGTAGCCTACATTGCATACTACATTTAGCAAATAACAGTAGCCTACATTTACTTATGTGGTGATGGAGTCTATTGGGTTCACTGTTAGACTTTTCTGTAATTTCTACAGTATTTTACTACATATCAAACAGTAAAATAGTTTAAAGGGGAAGTTTGGTTTTTAACATGTTTAGCCCCTTTTCTAGGAGTGTCTAGGACAGGGGTCGGCAACCCGCAGCTCTTGAGCCGCACGCGGCTCTTTAGCACTCCCCTAATGGCTCAATGGAGGTTTTGCAAAAATGTGTGAAAATGGAAAAATAACTTTTTTTTAAATATGGTTTCTTAGGAGGTAAACATGACACAAACATTCTTATGTTGTAAAAATGTATGTAGTTGTAAATATATTTCATTTTATTTGATATTTAAGAAATTTGCGCTTCAAATGCTGGAAGCCGTTTTTATCATTCGAGCGCAAGCTGACAGTCAGGGATAGAGCGAGGCACGCTCTCCCACTTCTCTCGCTCGCCCTTGACGATCACACACTCAAGGTGCAAGGTCCGATGATGTAGCCTACGTGTCTGTAGCTGAGGGGGGAAGAGAAGGATGCTGCTGCGTTTGACAGTTGCACGGACTTCGTGGCATTTGCGAACTTATGAGACGAGGATAATACACAGAAATCGAAGTTTATCTGTCTTATTTTCGACTGACTGATGAATTTTTAAGCCAGCTGCTTTTTAATCGCAAGCTCCTTTGCGATTGTAATTTGTTTAATCTCTGACGCTGAGTAAGGGAGAGAATTAAAAGATTGCTTTATTTATTTTTATCATTTGCACTGACTTAGGCTACTCAACTTGGCATTTGACTAGCCTTTTCAAAAGGCAGCCGTTTTATTTTTATAATTGCAAGCTGCGTTTTAACGACAGGCTGCTATTTTTTGTGCTCAGTTGATTGTTATTGAACATTATAGTTTTTTTTCTGTATAAGATTATGCACCTAGCTTTTGTGAAATTTGAAAATTACAATGTGCACACACCACATTTCAATTTTGACCAAATTTGACAAAGGGGTTCCTTGCTGGAGGTGTTAAAATAACGAAGAAAATGGATTGGCCTATGACCGATAGCCTATCGTGTTTTTGTGCTGTATTATCAAAGTTCACCAACTGGCCAGGATGAGATGCGTCCTGTGTAATCAAGCCCAACGGCTGGAATCCCAGACAGAATACTGCAGGGAAAAACAAGTGGAATTACATATAGGAAGGAAATGGCCGACTTTATCTCTAACTAGGCCACCAGATAACTTTTTTCTGCCTTCTCCATCTTGCCTCAAACAGATACGCCACCACATCCAGGGGCAACAGGCTACTTACGCTTGCAGATCAACTGCTCAGTTTCCCCACGACTACCTGTGATTTCTAATCGACCCTGCAACCTCGGAATTGTCTCTAAAATTGCCAAGTGTGAACTTGGTATTAATCTTTATGGTTTTACTTGCATTGAAGGAGACTAGGCAGAAATGTCATGGCTTTTTTTTTTTCTTCTTTTTACTGGATTAGGCTTCTTAACTGTACTGTTCTGTACTGTAAGTTCTCATACATATTTTCTCAAACATATTTTCATTGTCATTTGTTTTTTTTTAACAATTGCACCAGAAAATGTTTTGGTGTGTAATGGATACAGAGTTGCATAATGCATTAAGAAATTTGTCTTTGTTGTGAACCGTTAACTGGGGGTGGGTGGGGTGGGTCAACATTTTGCAAGTCACACAAGGCTTCTACAGAGGTGTGTGAGAACCTTGTGTTCCACTGCATTGTGGTGTTTTTGTGGTCGTCCAGTTGGAGATGGACAGTACAATGAAATGGGGGATGGGACGCTGCTCTCCCCAAAATGTATATTCATTAATGTGATTTCCTGCATTCTGGTGGATTTTGGGGTGGCCTGCTGGTGATATACATTATCTAAATGAATTCATATTCATAGCCTGTATGTCCTGTATTGCTGGGCCTTCACAAGCAAATCAGACAACCCCCTTGTCCTTGCCAGGCCCCTAGAATCACCCTAACATTCCATACCATACCACTGGATTCAACAGAAAATTGACATGCGGAACAATATCAACAGCTAAACGCAAGTAACTAGAAAAGCACTCCGAGAGTGCAGACCTCCGTCAAGGCAATATGGTCAAAGACATAACATAAATTCAGTGTTCAGGATCACCAATCACCACCAAAACTGAATCTGTTCTTAATTGTCCCAAGACACATTGTCCGAAAACTTCATCCAAATCTGTGCAGTGCTTTTCGAGTTATGTTGTACACAGACTCACACACGCCAATGAAAACATAACCTACTTGGCGGTGGTAATAACGGGGTGGGCTAGTACGGCGTAGCATGAATCCAGGGACTCATGTTTGAGTCCGACCTGAGGTCATTTCCCAATCCTTACCCATCTCAGTATTCACTCATTTCCTGTCACTCTCTCTACTGTCCTGTCAAGTTAAGGTAAGGTACAGTAAAAAGCCATAAAAATATTTTAAAAAGCCAATAAAGTGAAAATAAATAAATCACAGTAATCATCTGTGTACATACTACAAGAAATATCTGTATAATATATATTATGTTTGAACAATTGTTGTTGACCTTTTAGTTTAGGCTTACACATCATGTGCAATGCAACCATAGGTAAAATATGCAAAGGTGAACTATTATGTTTACCAGCACAAATTTGCGTATACTGCCAGCAGAGAAGAAATAAGACGTGATTGGACAGACTAACGGAGAGCCTTCCTATTCTATTCTATTCTACATGTCAAAAACCTATTTCTGGCACAGTCAGTGTTGAAGTCTATTTTGGTAACGTTAAACTCCACCAGTAATTTAGCCAAGATGAATAGAAGTTATTTGACCTGACAAAAGGCTACACTAGAGTGAGAAATGGGAAGTGTTGCTTGGAGGCATGTGTAAATAGTGTGTGTGTATCACGCTCATTGTGTGAGTGTCAGCAGCTCTGTCATATTCTTTGGTCCAGCACCTCCACATCAACATTAGCAGTAAGCCACCACACCACCCATATACATGTATGCATGTATGCCAGCTGTCTACTCTCACACAACATATTTAGGCATATGGTTTATCTGACATAGCCAACTGAAGGGGTCTCAAAACTTTTTTTCTTCCATGAGCTACTTTGACAAAATCAAACATGGCCATGAGCTACTGTACTTATGTTATTGATAGATTTAGATCTGGTTCTGGTTTGAAACAATTTGACAGCTCGTCTAATCAGATTCGCTTATTGGTCGGTTGTCTCTCTACCGATGTAAACCCGCCCCAGGAGACCGTCCACAGATCATGAATACGGATGAACATTCGTATTGAGGCCGGGCTATGTCAGGCTACTTTTAACATGTGTTTTGCTGTTGATATTTTTCAGGAAACTGTCCCAAGATAATCTGACTTAAAGGAGAGTACCGGAGTGAATTCAAGCATAGCCCTGTTGAAAGAGCTTGCTAAATGCGGTAGTTAGCGAATGGAACAAAATAATTTGGTATAGTACAGACCGAACGCGAACGCAGAAGCGAACAGGCACTTTACACTGAATCAATGGGACGTGACTGTTGGATCTGAAGTTACATTGACTCAATGTAAAATGTATCGCGTTCGTGTTAGGTCTGTGCTGTTCGAAAATCTTTAATTTCATGCGAAATATATTGCTGTTAGAAGGCTTGTGCAGCAGGACTATGCTTAAACTTACTCCGGTATATTGCTTTAACGTAAGTAACCTACTGTACAGGCCCCCCTAAAATCTGCTGGAATGCAGGATATCACATCTACTGATGAATATAATGGGGGGGGGGGGCCGTCCACCCAGACCCTCATTTTGATTGTACTGTCCATCTCCAGCTGGAAGACCCCATAAACACCACAATGCAGGGGAACACAATGTTCCCATGTACCTCTGTAACATATGGCTGAAAAATGTCTTCATAAATTATTCAACTCTGTATCTAACACACAACCATTTTTTGGTGCAACAGTTAACCTCTTACTCAACAAATGACAGTTGAAAATGGTTAACCGATTCATTTAAAACGCCTTCATCGAGCAACGCCTGCTATATCGCAACTGTGTCGCATATCTCTGCCTGGTCACAAACACACACACACACACACACACTGCCCATGCTACCCTTTCAATCACCATACCAGCCACCAGCTTAAACTGGTTTGCAATAGGAGGACAAATAGCCTAGTTTAAAAAATGGTTTGGGTACAAGGTGACAAGGTTGAAAATGAAGGCATTTGTCAAGCCATATTTGCAACATTACCGTGGTTCATTTAAGAAAACGACAGCTCTGAAGAGGTGGGTCAGTGACAACAATAATAAAGAAAGATGGTCATCATCTTATCTTTTACCATTGATGAGCCTTCCTGCTAATTTGTTCATGAGATGGATATTAGTAGGCCTTGCATTTAGTTCACAATGTATAATTATAGATTAAAACCAACTAGCGTCTGTTAAAGCTGATACAGTCAACCATTGGTCAAACGGTCTCTGTTTAACATCCCTAATCAGAATGCAAGAAATCCCATAAATGTATATTGATTGAATGTCTTTGTATTTGATGAACTAGAAAACACCATAATATAAGGGAGCATTCACACCTTAATCTTTACTTGATACTTGTATTGGAGGAGACTAGGCAGAAATGTCACGTTGATATTACTATTTTGTTTGTTTTGCTAGATTAGACTTCTTAGCTGCACTTATATTCACCAGGTTCTCATACATATTTTCATTGTCATTTGTTGAGTAAGAGTTTGTTAACTAGTGCAACAAAAAATCGTTGTGTGATAGTGTTACAACCTAAGGGTGGAGGTCGCTACAAAGAGGAAGGTGAGAGGTTGGTTTTCTTAATAATACAGAGTTGCATAATGTGTTAAGAAATGTGTCTTTCTTGTGAGCCGAACCGTTAATGGGGCAGCTGCATGCTAAGTCATACAAGGCTTGCACAGAGGTGTAGGAGACCTTTACTGCAGATTTTTAATGTATTCCTCTTAGTGCAGGCAAAATTAACATTTCAACTTAAGTGATAAATCAAAAAAAAAAAAAAAAGCATTAATGCTGAATCCTTACATATACTTGGATAAACCACTTGTCCGTCATCCTACTTCAACCACTTAAATAAAAACCTACCAATTGCATCCCATGAGCCCACACGATTTCTAGTTTCTCACATGTTCCAAACAAACATAAGCGCTAGAATCTGCGACATAATTGCCACAATACTCGATTCAACTCGGATAACATAGATGTCTCTTTCAAATATAACTGTTAGATGTGTTTGTACGCATCTCCTGGTTGGTCCTTCCGTTTAATATCGGACCTGAAATAACTTTTAATGGACTCAACATTGCTAAGGGGGCACTGCATCTGACGTGAATGAGGTTATGATGGTTCCACTTTCATGAATCATGTCATGTACTATGTTCAATTTCAGATAGAAAATGGCTAAGCTGCCGAGTCAAATTAGACAAAAGTTCGGGCCTAGCTCCTGAATGTCCAACAACAGCAGAGTTGATGTTGGGGGAATATATGGGGGTAGGAGATAGGTGTGAATTGACCTATTTGAGAAGAATAAATTCAGCTATTATGTATCAGGGTCTTACTATAGGCAAAATTAGGGTCCAACATACCGTAGCATCCAAATTCTGAGGAAATGAGTTGTGATTAATCATGATTAATAATGGCAAAATTTTGTGATTAATTGAAATGAATATTTTTTTAATAATTTGACAGCACTAATTCCCCTGCATTGTGGTGTTTTTGGGGTCGTCCTGCTGGAGATGGACAGTACAATTATTTTATCATTTTCATTTTATTGCCATTTTTACTTAGGTTTGGCTGTTGATATTTTTCCCCATGCCAAATGTCTGTTAGTTCCAGTGGTGGTGTATGTGATGTCAGGGTGAGTCTAGGGCAGTGGTTCTCAAAGTGTGGTCCGGGGACCACTAGTGGTCCGCGAGCAAGCTCAAGTGGTCCGCGAGAGGATTTCGAAAAATATGTTTATTTAGTCTGTTTCTTATTAAATTTATTTCAAAGCCAAAGAGGAGTGGTTCAATGAATACTATGAAGCAGGCCTGTAATTTCCGTGAAAAACTTCTATCTAGCTATCTGAATTTGAAGTGCCCATAAATGCCAATAGAGTTACCTATTGATTTTGACAAAGGGTAAGGGGTAGCAGCATGCGACTTGGTGAGGGGGCGCGAGGGTAGGTGATCCCTGAAAAATATTTTTGGGCAAAATGGTCCTTGGTCTGAAAAAGTTTGAGAAACACTGGTCTAGGGCCTGTCACGGACAAGGGGCTGTCTGATCTACTTGTGAGGGCAGTCCCCCTGCCTCCCATTAGTTGTACATTATATCTATGTCTACATATAAATATTTGTAATTGATGAACTAGAAAACGCCAGAATGAAAGGGACATTTGGAAAATTTTGAATACACAATTCCCAGGCAACACCACTACCATTTTACTCTGTGTGTGCAGCAAATAGATAAACAAACACATAAAGAAAGAAAGAAAGAAATAAAGAAAGAAAGAAAGAAAGGATATTTTCCAAATTGGCAGCCCAGGTATGAGATGTTTTCCTAGAGCACTTGCAATAACAATAGTTCTTAGCCTATAGTTACACATTACTTAGCGTTCTGGAGATGCCAGCCAGACCATATCATAGCAGTGTACAAACCAAAGATTCTAAAGCTGTAGAGACTGCTATCAGTCTAAAAAGCATGTTACACAGGGAAAAATGGCTGGTATGTCAGATGGCCAATTCACCTATAGGTCATCTAGCTCAATGATATAATTTCAACAAAGGATTCAAAGGCCTTGCTTTGTTTAGGGCCAATTATATTCTCTGGATAGAAAAGCTTGAATTTAACATGCTTATCATATGCAAATATCTCAGAAGAGGAAGTCAAACACATTGGCTAATAACCATATTTTTCGCTGGGACTGCTGGTCTCAAGCAACTCCTTTCCCCTGGAGATCCTATAAATGCCTGAGCACATCACATGAACAGTAGATCAGCATCTGAGTGGACCCAAGATGAGGATCGTCATCGCAGTCATTGCATTTCTGTCATCTGTTTCAGGTAACACTCAAACTTTCTAGAACCTTTTGACACTTAAGAGTGCTTCTCAAGGCAGAGGATTTCTCCTTTTTTCTACTGATACTAGTATAGATGTTTAGATTCCTATTTTGTTAGCACATTACTCTTATTTCTCTCTTATGTAAGAGAATCTCTAGAACACTCATAACAAGACAATTATAAAAAAGTATTAGAAGAATCTAATCTAATTTGAGTCAATTAATTGCATGTACAGTAAAATGCAATGAAAGTGTGGGACGCTCAAAATGTATAATATTAAGGAATATCTGGTGGATTAACCTAATTTAGATTACAGCAGCATAAAGAGATTGTAGGATGAGTGCCAAAGATTGATTGATCTGTTTTGTGACCTGTTTGACTATTCAGCTCTTCCAAATGATGGACTGGAAAGTGGCAGGAATGCTGACAGACGTAGCTACTTATCGCTGTAAGCAAACACACACACACACACCTACAGGCATAGACTGGTGTAGCCGGTGGCGGTCCGCACCGCACACGGGTCTCGAACCCGCCACCCCGCAAGCTACAAACTCCCGGCGTGGGAGTGGAACGCTCTAACCAACTGAGCTAAAAGCCCGAGCTTCTAACTCAGCGTGTTAGAAGCGCCCATGGAATTGGGTGATGAGGATTTACACACTACCACCGAGCTAGCCACGCTAGCTGGCCTCCGTTACACTCACCCTCCAAATCCTCACTCCCATCCGGGTCACGGCACCAATGTAGCCGGTGGCGGTCCGCACCGCACACGGGTCTCGAACCCGCCACCCCGCAAGCTACAAACTCCCGGCGTGGGAGTGGAACGCTCTAACCAACTGAGCTAAAGCCCGAGCTTCTAACTCAGCGTGTTAGAAGCGCCCATGGAATTGGGTGATGAGGATTTACACACTACCACCGAGCTAGCCACGCTAGCTGGCCTCCGTTACACTGGCCATAGGGCATACAGGGCAATGCCCGGTGGGCCGACGGTCATTTTTGGGCCGGGGCTGTCATTTACTCATAATTTTCATGAATGATATTGGGCTAGTTTGATTAAATTTCTCATATTCATGCAATATGTCCTACTTAGAGTGTTATTTTAGCTAGCCACAACGTTGTTATTATTGAATAAAATTATGGTGGGCCGCCATGGCCAGAAATGCCCGGGCCATTTTTTGGTCCCAGTCCGGCCCCGCACACCTATACTGTGTGTGTACTGTAGGTTCGGATCAGTATTAACTATTTTCTTCGACATCTCACAGCCGCCTATAAACTTCCGCTGTACGTTTGAACGTAAAGAGTTGCACACCCCAGCACAGCAGTCTCTGGTAGATCTGATAAACCTTGTGAAAAGTCTACAGCTAAGCATACAGCGGAAGTTTATAGGCGGCTGTGAGATATCGGAGAAAATAGTTCCAGGATTTTCAAAATGCTAAATAAAACACGACAGGAATGTTTTTTCATGACGAGAATTGTTTTGCATGCCCATATAACAGCACTGATGACTCGGTGAGTAGCATATTTGAAAATAACAATGTTTAAGGTGGTTTTAGGGAACATTGTCAGACATGCACAAAGCTAGCCTGTCTGAAGCAGGAAGGGGGTTCTGAAATAGCCGTATACTCGAGACAGGACCAATCATCCAAATTTTGGTGTCAATCGTTCTAATGCACCCTAGACACTCTAGAAAAGGGGCTAAATGTGTTAAAAACTGAACCTCCCCTTTAACAAAGCATGGATAAGAGAATTGGACCAATAAGCAGAGCAATGGCATTGATATTGATGAAATCCTATTTAATTTGCACCTCTAGCCATTAGTTTTCAAATGTTTATGTGAGTGATTAGTCAATGTTTATTACTGTTTAATAATTTGAACTGATTTCTTAGTAAACATAGTACCATAAAGAGACTTTTCTTCATATTTCATTTGTCAATTTTCATCAGCATGAATTTGTTTGTAAAGACAAATGCTATATTTTTTCTAGAGACATTGGGGCATACGTGCAGTGCTGCAACACAGCTATTCAGCTACATGAGGTAAGGCCATTATTGTGTAGGATGCTTAGCTGAGAGAAACTGATCTGATATCTGGATTAAAAAAAAGGAATCTTCAAACTCAAAACTCCACCTTTTTATATATAAAAAAGATTATTCACCCCTTTACCTGGAGTTACATATGTTGCTAAAGGCATTTAGGTCTCAGTGCATACATTTTCCTAGTCTGGCAACCACAAATTTTGCTTTAACTTTGCAAGTAGTCAGACATTACATGTTTATTTTTCATCTGGTCATTTCCGTAGCCGAAAGTGGGGGCGAGTCACTTACTCACTGGCAACATCACTGGTGGAGATCTGCAGTTTGTACTCAACGACGACCATTACCCACTCTCAGGACAGCCTCCGCAGCAAACCACGAAAGAAGAATTTCCTGTCAATTATGATATGTGTGGTCAGGAGAATGTGTGTAATGATGAGAATGTGTTTGACAGAGAGAGTGGGACACAGAAGGAAGGCTCAGATAAATTTGACTGGCAGACCATTGTGGTTCTAGAAGATGACCCAGTGGTTCTGCAGGCCGCCTCCTCCCTGTTTGAGAAACATCCCTCCATCTCAACCCTACTGCACTTCCACAAAGGGCAAATACAGCTACTGAGTGGCTCAGTGTCACCTCTGACCCCTGACAGTCAGGTCACACTGGTAGGTCATGGAGGTAGGGACAGAGATGGTGTAGTTAGACTGGGAGGATATGGAGCTGAGGAGTTGGCCAGAGTAGTCACTATAATGGGCAGAAATTGGGACAATCAGTCTGGTAGGCTGTGAGCTGGGCAAAGACCTCCAGTTTGCAGAGCGTCTGCTGAGAGAGCTCAGGAGTCTGGGGGTAGAAAGCAGGCTTCTCCTGCACAGCACCCAGCTCTCAGTGAGTCTGAGTGGGGAGATGCTGACTAGGGATCAGCAGGAAGGGCTCTGGAGGTACGGGGACGAAAGGACTAGAATCATTGCTAAGCTGGACCAGACCGTTAACCTACTGACTACTGATGAGGGTATGAGAAGAGGCAAAATTGTCCGATCTTACCATGGATATGCGCTAGGACCAAACAAACGGAAAAAGGAAGATACAGGAGCATCTTCAGATTTGCCAACAGAAGCAAAACAGAGAAAAAAAAGGAGCATCTCCAACTTCGCTAAAAGTAGAAAAGAAACAAAAAGAGAGAGAAACAGGAGCATCTCCAGAGAAGAGACGAGAACTGGAACAAAGAGAAATAAGAGACTGGCCAAAGAAGCCACAACACTTCATCCCCGAAAAATATCAGAAAGATACACAGCTCAGACTTCTGGAGACAATTGCATATGCAATTTTCATAAATAGAGGCGATAAACAATGCACACATTTTTATGAGGGTGAAATAAAGCATGTATGTGAAAAATACAAACATCTCATACAGCCATTAGATAAAACAAATGTCAAGATTTGTATAATAAAATCTTTAGAGAACGTAGTTTGGGAAATCAGCTACCATGCCAAGCAAAATATAGAGAATTCACAAAAGTATATGTTCTATAAACTTAACATGTTCATATATTGTGTGAATACAAGCAATATGTATGTTTATCTAGTGGGCAGAGAAGGATTTGATGATAAAGGATTTGATGAAAAAAAATTTGCTTCATACAGTGCTGAAACATACAAGGACATAAGAAAGGATTTAAAAGAAGACACTTTTTATTCGTTTTGTTACAAAACATTTGTAGATGGGACCAAAGACAATGTGAGCAGCCAAGATTATAGAATGGGGCATTACTTCATGGCTGCAGTCTTTGCTGAATCAGTAAGAAACTTCCGTCAGTTTGTGCTTTTCCTACTCGGTTTTGCAGTCTGTCAGCTCAAACTCTTTGTGACTGATAATCCTATGACAAATGGAGGCACCTGGATTAAACAAAATGAGAGAGGGTTTTATGGGTGGGACGAATTTTCAGAGAAACTAAAGGAAGTATTGGATAGAGAAAAGAACCTCTGTGAAAATTTCTTCACTCTGATGGAAGTACTGCCTAATGCATTTGAAAAAATGCATTTGAAAAAAAAAAGATTGTATCCCTGAAATCATCAATGAACAACTTGGAAACTGTGACATTATAGATAAACAGCTGTTTGAGGAATATAGAAAATTTTTAAGCGACGATGACTCTAGATTAACCTCTCTCACATCAAATGCTGCGTCCCCTTGAGCGCATGCATCTGATGTGGCTTGATAAGAGAATTGTTACAGAAGACCGGGCGTCATCAAAAATCCTTACATATACTTGGATAAACCACTTGTCCGTCATCCTATTTCAACCTCTTAAATCTAAACCTACCAATTGCATCCCATGAGCCCACGCGATTTCTAGTTTTTCACATGTTCCAAACAAACATAAATGCTAGAATCTGCGGCATAATTGCCACAATACTCGATTCAACTCGCATAATATAGATGTCTCTTTCATAACTGTTAGATGTGTTTTGTAAGTTTGCTTGAGATGAGTTGCGTCAAAAATCCCGCCCGGTGCTTCGTACGCATCTCCTGGTTGTTAATTGTTATATCGTTACAGAATCGCTGTTCTTTTCTCCTATCCTTTAACCACAGCAGAATCTCTCCTTTTCTCCCTCCCCTTTCCTTCCCTCTCTCTGTCCTCTCCTCTTCCCTTTCTCACCTCCCTTCTTTTTCCTCCCTCTCTCTTCTCTCCTTCACTGGGTCGTCAGGCATTCTGCAGCTCACCTTAGCTTGTGAAGCTGGTGAGGGTGTTAAGAAGAGCGAGACTATGGTCATATTCAAATTAAAATGGAGCTTTATAAGTAAGACTGTTCAGTTACAGTGTGGCCAAAGTAATGTCATACAGGCACCTCTAGGCCCAAAAGTCTGGGGTCAACATGGCTGTTTGACTGGATTAGGCTTCTTAACTGTACTGTTCTGTACTGTAAGTTCTCGTACATATTTTCTCATACATATAATGGGGGATGGGACCCTGCTCTCCCCAAAATGTATATTCATTAATGTGATTTCCTGCATTCTGGTGGATTTTGGGGTGGCCTGCTGGTGATGTACATTATCTAAATAAATTCATATTCATAGCCTGTATGTCCTGTATTGCTGGGCCTTCACAAGCAAATCAGACAACCCCCTTGTCCGTGCCAGGCCCCTAGAATCACCCTAACATTCCATACCA